>WOVY01001223.1:0-212462 GCA_013436015.1 Rhipicephalus annulatus
TGCGCGATGGTTTCTTCGCAACTGCAGTAAGTGCATGTGGGAGAGCTGGCCATCCAATGAGATAGAGTATGCGTTCGTGAACGCCACTCCAAGCCACGGCGGCATAGAAGAGTCTCCTCAGCTCGAGATATCCTTGGGGGAAGACGAAGCTGCAGATTCGGATCCAAGTTAAGCAGGTGCGCGTTTGTGAAGTCTGTTGAGTTCCACTGTACCAGTGTGAGGTCACGTGCAAGCGAACGAAGTCTTGTAGCTGCGTCGGGTTCTTGAGAACGGGAGAGGTTTGTATTGGGTTACCATCGTGTGCAGATCTAGCGGCCTCATCTTGCGCGGTCATTGCCATATATACCCAATGACCTGGATCCACTGATACACTATGCTGTGCTGTTTTTCGATTGCTTGGTGATGAAGAAGCCTTATTTCAGCTACTAAACTGTTCATTAGGTCCATGCGAAAGGGTGACATAAGACATTGAAGAGAGGTCTTCGAGTCCGAGAAGATAGACCAAATTTCCGAAGGTTCTTTCACTATAACTTCCAGAGCTGCACGTATGGCCGCAAGGTCTGCAGCTGTCGACGACGTCAAATGCGATGTCATGAATTAATTGTGATGTGCCTCACGGGAATAACCACGCCCCTGCAGAGCTTACTGAAGGACACCGCGGCCATCCGTGTAAATGTGAAGGCGTCAGTTGTGCTTCTCTTGCAGGAAAAGTAAGGGGCCTGTTTCAGGGCTAGATGCGACGACTTTTCTTATTTGGATGCCAGGAATTGTAAGAAGGGCTTTGAGGGGTGTAGGCACCATAATGGTATCGGCGGCTGTGCTGTATGCGTGAAGTGCAATGGAAGCACTGCGCCATGCTGAGCTACAGTTGCGCTGAACGTGAGTGGGGCCTGGAAGTTCGAAGTGAGGCGAGGTGATGAGATGGAAGCCGAGCGAAACGTCTTATGTGCATCTCAAAGCGTCTACGTGGATGTATGCGTTGACTGGATAATCACGCGCAATGGTGACTGTCATGCTGTAGACGCGCATCTCGGGAGACCAAGGCATATTCTCAGGGCTGGGGCTTTGGATCGACTGGAGGACGCTCAAGTTTGTTCTTGACCCGCAAAGCACGGGTAAGCTGTATCGCATATAACCGAGGAACAGAACAGTGTAGAGTTGGAGCATTGCTCGTACTGATGCACCCCACGTTTTTCCAGCGAGAAAACCTCAGTACGTGGTGATCATGGTGAGTTTAGTTTTCATGTGGGCGATGTGAGGGCTCCAGGAAAGGTCGCGATCAACTATGACTCCGAGGAATTGGTGGGGGTCTTCACGTAGTTGATCGTGTGTCCGTTGATTTTAATAAAATATGGGCTCATAGCCTTATGTGTGAATGCTATATAGCGAGCATTTCTCTGACGACAGCTCTAGTCCCCGTTCTTCCAGGGTACTTTTGTCGCCATTGTAGCCCGCTCTCTGAAGCCGGGCACGCAAATGAAGGGCGTGTTTACGCCTGACGCCCAGATGCAGATGTCATCTGCATATATTGATAGATGGACAGATTCTGGAAGTGCGTCAACCAGGCCGAGTAGCGCTAGATTGAAAAGTGTTGGGGCTAAGAAACACCGCCTTGCGGCACACCACGACGGTTGCAATGGTGCGTTGTTGTGCCATTCTCCGTCTGTACAAAGAAAGTTCTACCTTTCAGATAGCTGTGGATCCATTGGTAAACCCGACCCCTAATCCAACATTTTCCATGACATCCAGAATGGCTTCACGTGATACGTTATCGTATGCACCTTTCACGTCCAAGAACAACGCCGCAGATAAACGTTTCAGTCTTTTTTGATGCTGAACAGATGAGACCAGGTCCTATAACGTTATCAATTGTGGACCGTCCACGCCGAAATCCCGTCATAGCATGAGGGTTATACCTCGTGGTGCTCCAAGTACCACTCTAGGCTAGTCAAAATCATCCTCTCCATCACTTTCCAGAAACAGCTGGTAAGCGCGATGGGGGCGATAAGAGGTCAAGTGCAGAGGAGGTTTACCTGGTTTAAGCACAGGGACGAGGCGGGCTAGATTTCCATGAATGGGGGATAAATCTGCTGCTCCACAAGTCGTTGTACACGGATAGAAGGGCCCGTCGAGCTGCTTCCTCCGAGGTTGCAAAGAGCCATGTACGTGATCCCATCCGGACCAGGCAATACAAGAATAAATAAAAGCTACACTTGACCCTGCTTTCTGAGCTTCGGCTACATCTCACCAATCACAGCTACCAGATTATGAGTGGGTTAACGTCAATTTGAACTGGCACGAAAACTGGCTACTCAAGTATCCCAGAGGCAGTGGCAGATCCACAGGGGATGTGGTACGGGCCCCCAAAGAAGTCGTTGTCAGCACCTCCCCCTCACTTCAGTGCTTGAAATCCACATCCTATCACCAATCAGGACTAATAGGTTAACAGTATTAGTGCTATGAAGGGTTTTTTTCTACTGGTAAAAACGAAAAAAGTAATGACCACCGCCCCCTCTCTATTGTTACTTCAGGGGACCCGCCCTCACCCTAAAATGAGTGGCTAGATCCACCCCTGCCCAGTGGAGCATGCTCGTGGTGCAGTCAGTGAGGGAAAAGTGGGACATAGTTGCCACTTTAGAAGCCGGATAGCTATAGTCCATGGTTTAGCTGCAGCCCTACAATTCTGCGACGAATGCAACAGGCCCGCAGTCTCACCGGAAGGAACATCTTGCTCTACAGCGAAGTATACGTGGTGCAATCACATGAATGTGCTGCTACATATCGTGAGCCAGGTTAGGACAACGGCTTCGTACATCCGCGAGGCTTCAGACCCTTTCCTCCCAGAATTCACGGATAATGCGCGTATTGTACTACACGGCCATGACTCAGGTGCTTATCTAACAGTTGTGGCTACGCCATATACTTGGGCAACGCCGATTCTCGACAATACATTAGGTTGGCAACAGTGTTACGTATCTAGTTATTATTAGAGGCATTTCTCAAATATACGTATACCGAAAAAAAAAAAAGATCCAACAGATCCCACAGACGGTTTGAACGGGATTTTCTACGAATCAGTTTGGGGCTGGAGGTGCCGCATTGTTTTACCTTGTCGGAAGTGTCACGTCAACGCCTCCTAAAAAAAATATGCTTGGAACGTGAGCCGCGAACGCACTGCCCTACCCTCTGATCTTACCCTCCTCCTTCGGTACGAAGGCAAGTGTCTCCGACGGCCGCCCCCTGCGAACACGGCAATGCTCTCACAGTTGTCTTCGAGCAGCCGTGATGTCACGTGGCAGAGTGGTACGGAGGTGAGCGGTCTCACGCGGCGGCTGGTCGCAACACAAGGCAGGAGACATGTCCTCCGAGATTTTGTGCTGGCAGGAGGCTCCCAATTGAAAAGAGAGCAACGTTCCAGGCATACTTTTTCTAGGAGGCGTTGGTCACGTCAATCTGTCACGGCACATGAGACGGTGGGGGTGGAATGATAAGGAGGGAGTCTTCACCCCACCACGTCCCCGCTTCCGACGCACATGTATACACGTCTACACGTCATGATGACGTATGCAATGGCAGTGGCATACATGAAGGTTTCAGGTCATCATGTATACGCTCACGACACGACGTACTTCGCACTCACGGAAAGGACGAGAAACGCTTACGTTTTTCCCCGCTTGGCCTAGGTTCTCCGTTGGGAGTCGTCGCTGATCCATTTTCACGATCTCGGGCCTGCGCAAACAACCACAAGAAGTATGTTAGAATAATCGCTCTTTATTTTTATTTTTACAGTGGGAGTTTTATGCGACTAGGAGAAATCGAAAAATCCGTCGGGCAGCGGTGTCATGAGCGGTCTCCATTGGCGGTGTTATTTGTTGCGTCGTTCGCAGCGTCGTACCAAGCCGTCACCCCCGGAAGCTTTTCAGGCCTGCGCGTCACGTGACGTGACGTCGACGACGTCACATCGCGCCGGCCGGCCGGCCCGCCCTTCGCTGGGTGGCTGCGCCAGCCACGAGCGCCCTTCACGCCTACCGACTCGGGCGAGGTTCCTTGACACCATGTCCGCACGATTTATCAAGGTATCCATTGATTGTATGGTTTAACGCGCCGACGCAACGCAGGCGATGAAGCGCGCCGTAGGGGAGAGCTCAGGATCAAGTTTTACTACCTGGGAATCTTTATTGTGTGCCGAAATCTCGTACACACGGGCGTTTTTGCTTTTCGCCTCCATCAGAAATGCGGCCGCCGCAGCCGGGTATCGAAACTGCGCCCTAGTGCTCAGCAGCGCTACGCCTTAGCCACTGAGCCACCGTTGCGGGGGAACTTATCAAGGTATCAAGAAATAATGAATATCGTGAATGGAATAATGCGTATTTATTTATCACAGCCAGACGCCGTCTGTACAAATATCACAGTGCACATTGTTCTCGGTCCAGGCAGACGACAGGCAACACAAGATGTTGCCCTTAATGCTGAAAATATGCCAAAGTACAAAACACAATATCTTGCCACATAAAACTCAGAAAACAAAACAGATTGTAACAGCAAAAACATCCCCGAGCTTTGGAACAGAAAAAGCACACTTTCATTTAAATTGTAGGTTAGAGGAAAACATACCATTCGTTTATCATAGTAGCAGTAGCAACACAAGGTATCAGGTTCAAACACTTGCCAAAAAATACAATACAAAAGAACACTGGTGACTAAATTGTGGTCCACAGCATGATAAATGACAGAAAGAAAAGTAATTGTACTGCCACAGGTAGGTGCATGTCCTAGGAAAAAAATCAAACAAAAATCTAAGAAAAAAACAAATCACAGTGCACAACATGTCTGTACACAGAGTGCACAAGGGAAAGTGTACACAGCTTAGGTACCAAAACGGACTGTACAACTGCTACAGTGGGCACTAAGGCAGTTCGAGTTAAAAAAAAAGAAAAAAGCACAGCACCTTTAAAAGCTAACAACTTGTAAAGAGATACAAAACTGGAAACAAGGCTCAAACAAGGGAATGTATTGCTTGAGCCAGGTGGCAATAAGTGCAGCGCTCCTCAGACAGCATCGACAGGTTGTTCAAAATTTCCAACAAGGAACTTACTTTTTGAACTGAGTCTGGTACAACAGCGCTACCAAGGTTCTTGATTGGTGAACCTTGATAGCAGGCAAAGACTTCAAGGTTTGCAAACACGGTCAATGACGCATTCAAACAAGGTTCACGATAGTCGATAATGTTCAAAAACATGGAGCACTCTTCTTTATGAATCACAGTCCACTTTGGAGACACTGACACCCCTTGCAGGCGAGCCCTTAGTTCTTCGAGGGACGAAAACCGGTCTCGTTTTTGCTCCGCTTCATATGACGCCAGCGACTTTTCTACAGCACGGGCGAGTTGGGAGGCTTCTTGTCGGCTCCTCTTGGCGTCAGGGGTTTCTCTCGTGCTCTGGTCTCGTACTGATAGGTAGGACGGATAGCCGGAAAATACCGTTGGGACAGATCCAGGACGCAACCGTGGTACTGGGAGTGCAACTTCAATAACTCTCCCTGTCCTTGGATCCGTCTACGATGTCGTCTTCTCAATGCATGAAGCGTCGAAATGATTCGCGCACACCTGCAAAAACGTTTCAAGAACGTCTGAGACGCCACTTCTCAAAAGAAAAAAATGCGCTCCCGTTTGCATGACCGCGTTTACAGTCCGTGTAGCTAAAACAAAGTCTACCTACGTTTCGCAAGCATCTAAATAAAAGCGCTGCGCTAAGCGGTACAAGCAACATGAAAGGAAACACGGGAGCGTGATGTCACCGCACTCCACGAAGCGCTTCCACCGAGAGCTTGCAAGAATGGACGACACCACGGCACTGTTAGTGAACAAAGCGCGGCTGACCATCCTTGCTGCGAACGCTGCTGGCGTCAGCGCTTCGCGAGGCCCGGCGGCCACACGCTCAAGTATTTCCCATCATAGGTGATTTCTACCCGAACAAGCAACGACAAGCTAAGAACAGGAGCATCTCAAATTCTTACCTTAGTGCACGAAGTCGGCACGAAGTCCTTCCTAGGAATGGCGCGTAGCCATTGTTTGAGAGCGTCGGCGTCTTTAGGGAAGGAAAACACTTGTATCTTCTTTCCTGTTTTGTAGTTGCCGGTGCATCCGGGTACACAACACTTATTCGGCATTGTCGCATCACTCCAGCATCACGCACGGAAACGAAATTGCCGCAAAACAACAACGGAAAGCAACAAACGTGAAACACCGTCAACACCACGCCGCCGAACCGTCACCACCGCCGCCCGCGCTGCGCTCGCTGCCGCTTCCCCGAGAGTCGGCCGGCCGGAAATGACGTCAAATTGCTGGGCGCAGGCCTGAAAAGATTTTCCGGGGGTGACGACCAAGCACGCACGCCATTGGCTGCGCCGTCGAACTCGTCGTAGCCGTAGCGCCAAGCGCGCGCGCCACACTGCAGTTTCTCCTGGAACCTTCCACATGGGTATGTCACGGACAACTTTAGAAGAGCGCCGAAAGTGGAAACGATGAGAACTCGCATTCGCCGGGCTGATGGTGCAGTCTGTCACAAAAACACACCCGGAGCCGGCACCAACTACGTATGGATGATCCGGCAGCCTTCCAAGCCGCGCTGTGGCGGGCGAATCCGGCAAACCAAGCCGCCGAGTTCATCGTGATGTGAAACGCTTGCGACGTGGTTTGCGGCGTCAACGTGCTGATTGCGGAGTGCTTTCACCGGGACGCGGAGGCCCGCTTTCGGCGGGAATTTCTGCAGTGGACATTGCTTCGGCTGCGACATCTGTGACCGCCTGGGTCCCAGAACCACTACAAATGAACGCATTGCCGAACGCATTCAACCGCCCCATACACTCCTCCATGACCGCGATAATGCCAAGCGCAATGCGCGGCGTGTGAATTAACGCTGTATTAAACCCAAGTCAAACGAGTGTTCTAACCTTAATACCAGAGCCACTACTTAATACCAGAGCCACACGTTTCAGCCTTCGCTGGTTGACTATTTGTACAGATTGCTTGGGCAGTGATTTTTTTTATCTATCTATCTATCTATCTATCTATCTATCTAATCTATCTATCTATCTATCTATCTATCTATCTATCTATCTATCTATCTATCTATCTATCTATCTATGTATGGATGTATGTATGTATGTATGTATGTATATGTATGTATGTATGTATGTATGTATGTATGTATGTATGTATGTATGTAGTATGTATGTATGTATGTATGTAGTATGTATGTATGTATGTATGTCCCCGTGTCATTGCCTTCACGTTGGTTGAGACGAGAATCGACATGTAAAAGGGTACGATGTGATAATATTGTTGACAGGTCGTTCACAAATTCACGTGACATGCTGTCTATGTCATGTTTTTTTAAGACACGCGTTAATGCGAAACGCATAATTTCATTGCCAACGCTCTGTGTGTGGTGTGTGTGTGTGGGTGTGGTGTGTGTGGTGTGGTGTGTGTGTGTGTGTGCGTGTGTGCGTGTGTGCGTGTGTGTGTGTGTGTGTGTGTGTGTGTGTGTGTGTGTGTGTGTGGGGGGGGGGGGGGGGGGGGGGTGGTGCGCGCGCGCGTGCGCCCGCGTACTCTACTCTTTTATGTTCAGTCACGCTGTTTAAAATAAGCAAGCATAGAGTGATGAACGACGTGTTGGTCGTTCGTATAGCATGACGCAAATGGCACACATGACAGTATGCTGCTGTACTTAATTCATTGGTTGTAATATCTCGGTATGCATGACACATAGCATGAGTTAGGGGACGAACACGACATGACAAACCTGACGTGACACGTCGCATAGACCTGCGACATGGTTTCGCAACCAATTTATCCACGAGTTTTCTGGACCTTTAGAAACGTAATATAAACATGCAGGGTTCGGCTAATAAATGAAGAGAAAGAATTACTTAGAATTATCTGGCAGGATGCACGGAAGATATCACAGTTTTTCAGACGAGACGTGTGCACTCATACTGTCATTTAGCAGCCCATCACTTTCATGGCATCATTCTTCGGTGAGATATTATACTAAAAAAGAAAACAACCAGGTTAATGCAGACAACGGTGAATGCCATCCACTGTCGCATACACTGACAAACTGGTATACCTAAAAATAGTGTGACGCGAGTTCGAAACATGCACTGATTCCACTCTGTTAGTGTGTTAATTTTCTTCGAAAAAAAAAAAAAAACTGCATTCAGCAGTTATTTGTAGCGATCCGAAAAACAAAGCGACAGTGATTAGAGTTCCCGATATTCAAGAGGGTAAAACACACAACACCAGCACACAAGATACAAACACCGACTGTCGGTCGCGATGAGGAGCGATGACGCGAGAACAGTCGTCTGGCAAATGCCAACACGATACACCGTCTACATGGCAGGAATCACGGAGGCCAACGGTCAACAGACAGCAACGCATTACTCAGCATATCTCCGATCGCATATCATTCGGCTCTATATTTTTTCGAGGCTGTACGTATAGAGTGTCTTCTCTCTGAAACACACCCCATTTATCGATATAAATCTTTACAGAACATTTCCTTACGCGTATATACGTGCCTATACAAACTGCACCTTGAAGCCTGGATCCTGTGACTCTTCGTTGCGGTGCGCAAACAATAGCGGCTCAAACTCCTCGTCCGTAGCGCACTCGTCCATGGGCGCCCGCAGATCGCAGCAGCTGCCTCCGCATTTCTGCGGCAAGTAACCGGTGACAGCTCAATTCGTATGCGCTGCGTGTTTACAATACACAGCAAGCGGCTGGCGCAATGCGTATAAGAAAACGCTGTGCCCCCAGTACTGTCTTTTTCTCTCTCATTTGCTCTCTTCGTGCGAGAGTTTACCTGTCTAGAATGAGTAAAATGCTGAAAGGAGATAAAATTAAGCATAGACAAAGAACGAAGACGCGGAACCGATCGACGGAGTGCGTGTGCGCAGCCAGGTCGGGACTTTTTTTTTCTTTTTCTTTGTGCCGCAAGGTTGCTTTTGAAGAGACATTGCACGTGGTTAGGAGGACGTTGCTCATATCGTGATACAGCTTCAGTTTACACGTCGGAGCATGCGTATGCTACTGTAACAGGCGGGGAATGGGAGCGAAATACGATGATATGGAAAGACTGAACTGTTCTACACGGCATTTTGAGCGTCTACATTTTCTTATTCGTCTCTCTGCTCCTGTGATATCAACAAAACCAGGAAAACTAAGCGGCTACAGAAAGGCCATGTGATCATGTAACCGAGGATAGTTTGAAAGCGCCAATCGACATGCGCGAAAACGTTATTCGCCTAGCGGCACGGCGTGGGTACGTCTTAGCTCCATCGAGAACTGAAGAGAGTCAAGGCTAGCGATTGAGATGTCGATGCGAACAGGGTCCGACTGCGATTTCGTGTTTTATACTCTCAAAGGCGAGGCTCAACTGACATCCAAGTTTTACGAGGGAAACTCCTGAGGAGTTAGCCTTAATTGTCCGGCATCCAGCGACATCCCGGAGTCCACACCCGTGTCACAACACCTCCTACACAGCTGTAAAAGGTCCACCTGCGGCATCCGCCTGTCCGTGCATCCGTCCACCAGTCCGTCGATCCGTCCGTTCTTTATAATAGGGACTTAAACGTAGACATTATGCAACTTAGGACTTAGCTTAACCATTTCGTCATCCTATACATTCCTACACGAACAGTGATGCTCGATCTCGCATAAAAAAGGAGTGGACAGACAGGCAGTTTTGGCGTAGAGTCGGCGTAGAAATGCTTACGCTGTTACGCAGTCAAAATCCCTCTATGTATGTAGTGCAAGACGTCATGCTGACATGGAGCGTTGTGGACGTCAGGAAGGCCTGTACGTTGCAAAAACGTGCCAAATACACCTTTTGGTAGTCGCGAAGCGCTGCTGGTGTATGGGGCGCCATTCCATGACGCTATCAAAGCACGGCATGGCACAGTTCTATGCTGCCCTAAAACAACGCTCTGAGATAGAGAAAGCTGCAGCCTGCGATAAAGCTTCCAGCTTACGCATTACATCTGCTGGAGGAGATTCGGCGTTATTTTTTTTCATTATATTTATTCATTCATTCATTGTTATGATTATCAGCAGTATATAGATAGCCAGGCAGGTGGCCTGGGGGTCCGTGCTCCAATCCCCCCTGGATGGATGCATGTTATTTGGTCTTTCGGTACGCGCTTTAACACGTTATGGGCCTCCCGAAAATAATACACTTTGTTCGTGTATAAAACGCCAACACACAGAAATACACACGAGCATGCTTCAAGAGGTCGGATACTTGCCCGAAAAAAATAAACAAAAGGTGAAACTCGCACTATATATATATATATATATATATATATATATATATATATATATATATATATATATATATATATATATATATATATATATATATATATATATATATATATATATATGTTTTGGCTGGTTGATGCCGCCGATTGTTGGTAGGTTTCTTCTAGGTCGTTAGGTCGTTGATAGATTTTAGCTAATGAGACCTTAATAGCTATATATTGCGTATAGAAAACAGCATAAAATTAACGTGCTGATGCTATGGCGGTATTGTTTCGCCTTGAATTGATTTGCGTGGTGCAAGATACTATTGGGACGGCAAGAAAACACTCATAGGAAACGGAGACTCAGTCAGTGCGTGCAATATACAAGCAAGCGTGTGCGCGTCCGAGACTGTATTGTATCACGGATCCCTCTGCCATGCTCCTGTATACTCATATCGGACAAACTGGAAAGTGGGCCAATGCGAGATTACGAGTCCGCCAGCGAAAATAAGAAAAAAAATCTAACGTATTATCAAACCCCGCAGCCCATTGAACGAAACATCAGTGCAAGCTAGTGTTTAACAATGTGGTGACAATATATAGACGCAGTGCCATGCAGAGAAAGTCATTCTACAGACTTACTACATAAACGAAAACAATAAAAAGTGCATCGGTTAGACGTCTACCTTAATGAGCGATAACGAGAGCAAAATTCTACTAACATATTTTAGCCGCGAAATAACACATACAGAGAGCAAAGAAACACATAGCGACAGTACGGTTGGCGTTGTATGTTTTGTTGCTCCGTGTATGTGCTATTTCGCAGCTAAAAGATATCTTTAGGGCCAACAAAACAGGCTTGTTGAAACAAATTGCTAGAATTCACGCCAAGACGCAAACAGATTAGGGACCCTTTTGTTTCCTGATATCTGCCTGTTAAACAACTTTCAAGTCACTTCAAGATGAGTCAAGACCAATTGACCCGGCTGACAGCTCAGGTATAGGTTTTGACAGCATCAAAACACTGCTGTGATGTCGACAATTCGGCTAAATGACATACATGCAGATAGTAGGATTTAAATATGGCCGTAATATGCCAATGTGCTTCTTTATAACGGGTGTTTTTTAGCAATGACAAACTGGCTGACCTTTTTTGTTATAATTAACCACGAATGAAGACACGCGCTGCTGAAAAGGCAAGGTTTGATGCAAGTAAATTCAGTTGTTAGCCAGTGATTATAATCTCGTGGTGTGTTTCTTCTCACCCTTCTCTTTTATAAGCACAGTGATGGAAGCAATATTTTGCTCTTTCGAGCATATTTAGGAGCAGAAAAAATGCTATAGCTTTGGGTTGCTATTAGTGTTTTCCGTGCAGATGCACGTTCCTAACGATTCCTGAAGTCTAAAACATCACTTCAGCATCCAATAAATAATTATATTTGTTATTAAACATACGTGTGCTAGTACGCAGCTAATATAAAAGCAGTATAGTTGGCGTAAATTATGGGGGAGGGGTCAACAGAGTTAGGACTTTTCTTGTGTTCAGGTTAGGGAGGACACCCCTTGCAAGCGCCCCACTTGAGATTTAGCTTTAGAGCGTGATATAACTGAGTTAACGGTTAAGTATAGCGCAATGAACTGTTTAAAAAGCTTTTTATCTTTCACTGCGTACCTGTGTTAAATTCCCCTCAGCTTTGTGAGCTACGGAAATTGAAAAAAGGTGGCAAAAAAGAGACTGAACAGAACAATGCGATTGCTCGAGCTCAGACCCCACGCTCGTTTTTTAAAAGTATATTTGAACGCATGATTTAATTATTAAATAAAAAATGGCAACATATCCACGGAGTGAATGATGGAGAGTGGGGCGAAGCACCCGTCCGTCCATTAGTTCTTGCTTCCGCCCGTCCGTGCGTGCGTCTGTTCATGTGTCCGCAAGTTCATCTGTGCTTCCATCCCTGCGTTCGTCCATGCATCCGCTCCTGCGTCCGTCCATGCATCTGTCTGTGTGTCCGTTCGTCCACCTATTCAACACTCCAAGTGCTACCATCTCGCATATTGTCATCATATAATCCTCATATAGAAGCACCGTCATCCAGCGGATATTCCATGGAAGGACTGAACGAGAGGAGGCACACGCACACTTTCTTACGGCTTGTGCTTCGGGTCTACTTCTCACCTTTAACCACCTCGAGTGCCTGGTATATACTAGTTCACTGCATTCATGGCACTGTGGCCCAACGCTCGCTAAACCTCTCTAAAGCCAAGGAGGTTACACCCAGCGAGTATAACGTAGCAACACTTTCTTGTCAGATAGTCCTCAATGTACATGTCAATGGCTGCAGCTAAGGGGTAATGAGAGACAGGAGAATTCGGCTTTTAGTTAACGCGCACGCTGCAATTTTTTTTATTGTTCAACAACGCACAGAAGAAATCTCCCACAGGCACCACCTTTGAGGTCAAAATCTAAGACTGGTTACACACTACGACTACTACTAGGGACGAACGAGTGCCGTTTTAAGGAGTTTCGCCCCTAAAACGCAATTATTAGAGAACAGCTGTTCAGCGTTACGAAGGCCTACTAATGGCAATGTTGCTATTGACGTATCTATAGTCAGGTTATATATATATATATATATATATATATATATATATATATATATATATATATATATATATATATATACACGATATATATACATATATATAATGAGTACCTGGTACTCAACTATGGGAGAGCATGTAGTTGTCCCGGGGATCTCGCGTTCAAAACACAGCTGAAAACTTAAGAAAGATAAAGCTGTCCGTTGCGGGGGGGGGGGGGGTAGAAAAAGTGGGTAACGATTTAGAGTACCAGGTACTCTACTATGGGAGAGCTTGAAGCCGTCCCCAAAAGTTTAGTCACAGTTTATGCCTCAAAAGCTTCAGGATTGCGTACCTATAGACTCGTCCAGGGGGGGGGGGGTTAGAAAAAGGGGGTAACGATTTAGAGTACAGTGTACTCTACTATGGGAGAGCTTAAAGCCGTCCCGTGGCCTCCAAAACACTGACTTAGTGCTGTCACATAATGTCCTTGGTGAGACCAGACATGGAATTCAAAGGAGGCGTCGATTGCAAGAACGTTACAGGCTGCTGCCCAGTACAGCGAAAGTTAAGGGAGACCGTTACTTTTAGTCATTCGGAAAAGCCTCCGTGCTTTATCTGGTTACACTGCAGCGTTTGGTCACCTATTCAACTAGTTTCTATTGCAATTTGCTCAAGCAAGATCGTTGAAAGAAATGAAATCAAATTTCAATTTCATCCTTTAAGCAACACGACAACAATGTAAAGAACATCTTTGAAGTGGTGGCCTTCACACTGTGCCCCGAATTTCTCACGAAACATGGACCCGGTCAGCGCATCCTCTATTTTTTTTTCAGTGCCAGGGCAAACGTTCTGTGCAGGCCGTCTAGAGCGCGCTCCGCCTCCGCTCGCCGCTTCCGCATGGCGGCGCTGCACGAGTAGACTTTAAGCGGGTAGACTTTAAACTTTAAGCGGGTAGACTTAACTAGAAGGAGGTTATCTGATTGATGGCTAAAGTCAAGGCACGAGTGAAAATTAAACTTTTCACTGCAAAGTACTAATCCTCAAATTCACTTTTTAAGGAAAAAAATAAATATAGTTATTGGTTCATTAGGTATTACGGCTTGGTGGCGCTAGCCACCGCCCGATCTAAAGGGTACAGCCATATCCATCCATCCATCCATCTTTGCAGGAAATTGTAAAAAAGCATGGCAGTAGCCTTCTCCACCAGTTACATACTGCTCGAGGCATGGCATATAGAGCGAACGTCCCAAAACATCAACCGCTCTCTCAGAACCCTTTCCCCGGTGTATACACACGGACTGAGCTCCACGGCCAAACGGAAGAGAGAGAGGGGGGGGGGGGTCATTAACCGCCCAGCGAGTGCTTTGAAGACGCCGCTGATACCTAGTCACAGTCCCCCTTGAGGAAAGAACCTAGTCGGTTCCGAAACGTCGGGTTTCTTCACGTACTTTTGGTTGGAGTTTAAATCATTTCCCAGAGCTTTATTTACCGCCACATAAGGAGGCCCTGTGCTGCCCGTCCCCAGAACACGGAAGCCTACCTCGCTTACGGGGTCAGAGACTGGTTACCACCATCCAATAGTCGTCAACAAAGGGCTCTACATTAATGCGAGATCATTACTTGCAGTCCGTGTTCGAAAGAAAGCTGCGGGGCAAAAACGAGGAACGTCAATTATACCTCGCGACAATTTTCTGTGCCAAAGCTACGAGGGAGGAGTTTCTCCACACGTGTTGCTATCCCATGAAGTCCAACGTGAGCGTTTCCGTGCGAATATCGCTCGTGACGTTTGTGAGCTTGTGCAATAAAGTATCGGTGAAATTTAGCTGAAGTAGAAAGCTATCAAAAGCCTTGACATACTTATGGATGCAGGAGTGAAGGACGAAATATTAGGAATCGTAGCTGAGCTGAACTCTTCCGCAAATCACACATACAACGCTAGTCGAGAGCTAGCGTTTCCACTCCGGGTGCAAAATAAGCGAGCATTGTATAGTAATGTTTACATTTTTTGAAGTTGACATGATATTCTGTGTTGTAAGACATCGTAGGAATGTTTACTGAAGGGCATCGGTTTCATGTTTGGGAGCAGGAACTTCACAGTTTAAAACTTTACGCAGAGGTAACGAACCATTTCTTAAACTTCGGTGCATACATGGAGGCTAAAAAACAAAAAAAAACAAAAAAATTACTGCAGATCCACGGAGTGAATGATGATGAGTGGGGCGAGGCATCGGTCAGTCCGTCCGTGCTTCCATCTATCCGTGCGTGCGTGCATTCGTGCACCCGTTTATTCCCGTGTTCTCCCATCCGTCCGTCCGTCTAGTGAACACTCCAAGCACCACCATCTCCCATCTTTTAAACATATATTCGGCATATACAACTACCGCCATCTTGCGGACATTCCAAGGACTAAACGAAAGGTGGCACCCTTTTCCTCCTCCTCCTCCTCCTCCTCCTCCTCCTACTACTACTACTACTACTACTACTACTACTACTACTACTACTACTTACTACTACTACTACTACTACTACTACTATTGCATACATCGGGAACGCACGACCCCCACGGCTTCTTGGCCGAACCAGGCGTGAATGTTTATAGTTCCCATTGGGTAAAACGTGCTCCTTACCAGCCGTAGTCAAGAACATCGCTTTGCACAGTGAGAACACTGATCAAAAGCCGCCAGCAACTGCGTACCGATGATCCAGTATCCTTCCAAGCCGCGCTAAGTCGCTAATGAGAATACAGGCGCCGGTGGTGGGCGAATCCTGCAAACCAAGTTGCTGAGTTCATCGCGATGTGAAACGCTTGCGACGTGATTGCGGCGTCAACGTGCCGATTGCGGGTCGTCATATAGACGCCTGTAGTATGTGGTGTCATCAAGCTGTCTCTAGGCTTCATCAATATAGCTGTCGGCGTTCATTACCACTACTGCACCACATTTATGTGCAGGCGTAAATACTATATCATTGTGGCTAGCCAATGCTTTGATAGCCTGAGCCTCTTTAAAGGGGACATTATGATATGTATCATAATGTAAAAGATATGTATCAATATGTTGTACACTCGCATACAAGTGAAGTTCAGTGGATAAGCCAAATATTCTGCCACGCGCACACGTGTGTGTGTGTGTGTGTGTGTGTGTGTGTGTGCGCGTGTGTGTGTGTGTGCACGTGTATGCGTGCGTGTGTGTTTAGATATTACCAAAATGTGCGAAGGTTAAATATAAATGTTATTACCTGGCTCTATTTGAGCATACGTCCAAAGAGTCACACTGTAGTATGCTTGAACGTGGCCTATCAACCCTTAGAACTGTGTCTGGCTTTTGCCAATAAAACTAATCTCGGCCTAGTGAAAACTATCGTAGTGATCGACTCCGGCGAGGTCGGCTTCAGCGCGTACACGTATGACCACCGCTGCAGCATTAATCCAGTCGCCGGGCTAACTTACAACGCTCGCGGCCGAGATTCCTGCCGAAAATATCACACAGAGCCAAAGTCTTGACATACACCCCGATACATTTTTCAGTGTGCAGACATTACTCAGCGTAAAAGCGTCCAGGAATGATATTGTGATAGTATTACCGCTTAGTTTCTAAATCGGGTCAACCCGAAGCGACGAAAAAAGAGGAGGTAAGTGGCGAGGGGGGGGGGTCGCACCCCCCTATCGACTACATCACTGCTGTCCCTAAACACCAATGCTTTGAAAAATTCCACGCCATTATCTTGGACTATATAATAGGGTATATCACTTTACAGAACATTCTCAAGTCTTCAGCCGTTTCCTCCTTCCCCCCACACGCACTATACATACAATGTCTGTGCCTTCGTAATTGGCTCAGTGCGTCTTGGTCCGCAATACTCTCGTTCTGGCCTCCAACAGCAGAGAACTACCCCCAGAACGGCCGTAGATCTTTTCTTTTGCAATTTCCTGGAAAAGTCCACTAAAGGCGGAGCGCTCTCTCGACGGCCTTCAGAGAGCGTTCGCCCAGGCAGTTAAAGAAAACAAACAAGAAAACAGAGGAGGTGGTCACCGGGTTCATGTGTGGTGCAATCGTCACTACTTCAAAAGTGTTCTTTACATTGTTGTTGTATTGTTTGAAGGATGAAATTAACACTTGATTTAATGCTATTTAACGTTTTTCTGGGGCAAATTGCAATAAAAACTAGTTGAATAGGTGACCAAACTCTGCAGTGCGACCAGATAAAGTACGGAGGTTTTTCGCAATGACTAGAAGTAAGTGTCTTTTCAACATTTCGACTTTATTCGGTCTGCAGTCTGTGATGTTCTTGCTGTGCATGCTACCTGCTACCCCCCCCCCCCCCCCGCATGCTAAATTTGCACATACAGTTGCAACGGGACGGCCCAGTGCTCTCCCATAGTTGAGTACAAAGTACTCGAAATCGTTAAACATTTTTTTCTAAACGCATCGGCTTCAGCGACAGCTCTTTACCAGTGGCACGGTTTTAGTGTTAGCTTGTTGTTTTAGTGTGGCTTGGGACATTGAGGCCCACGGGACAGCTTAAAGCTCTGCCATAGTAGAGTACCCTGTACTCTGAAACGTTACGCACTTTTTTCTACCCGCCCCTTTCGCTTCCACGAGACGGCTCTATGCTCTCCCATCGCAGAGTACCAGGTGCTCATAACCGTTAAACACATTTCTGAACATATGATGCGCCCTCTAGTTTTGACGGCTGGGGCTCTTGGTTCGCGCCGTAATATTTGTCATCAGGACCTCCTCAAGAGTGAGGCCTACGGTACGGCTTTGAACTCTCTTATTGTTGTGTACGAAGTACTAAAAATCGTTAAGACCTCCGGGCTGGGACGGCTTCCTGCTTCCCCTTATAGTAGAGTACCACGTACTCTTAATCGTTTTAATCGTTAAGCACTTTTTAAATGCGAAGCATTTCTCAGCGATATTCGGCGACTTTGAGCGTATCTATCTATCTATCTATCTATCTATCTATCTATCTATCTATCTATCTATCTATCTATCTATCTATCTATCTATCTATCTATCTATCTATCTATCTATCTATCTATCTATCTATCTATCTATCTATCTATCTATCTATCTATCTATCTATCTATCTATCTATCTATCTATCTATCTATCTATCTATCTATCTATCTATCTATCTATCTATCTATCTATCTATCTATCTATCTAGCCAGCTACGACTTTAAGCTCTGCTGGCCGTTTCGATAATGGTATCAATACCTAACTTGGTATGGCATAGCATGACTGTATGAAGAACACATATGACTAGTCATAACATGAAAATCGTGACATGTATGTCACGGATGTCATGATTTACATTTCATGGTTGTGCAGCTCTTGCGGTGGTTTCGTTCACATGGCATGTTGCAAAACTGGTATGGTGTGACATGATTTTATGGTGAACACAAGCGACAGACCCTAACATGAAAATCATGACATGCGTGTCATGTAACAGCATGACTACATGCCATGCTCACGATGCGCTCGCGGCCGTATCGCTAGCTTCACTTATACCAAATTTGGTATTACGGGACGTGAATGGATGACGAAGGTATGATACTGGTGCAAACATGATGAACATGAGATGTGTGTCATGTAACAACATGACTACATGCTACACTCATGATGCGCTCGCGGCCGTTTGGTGAGCTTCACATATGCCAAATTTGGTATTACGTGACGCCAAAGGATGACGAAGGTATGTGACTGGTGCAAACATGATGATCATGCGATGCCTGTCATGTGAGAACATGACGACATGCCACGGTCAAGGCACCAACACATTTCGACGTGACGCGGTGCGCGTGCTCGCCGGCGTTCATTTGGTCGCGTCCCGCTGGCGTTGCCACGCCAGGCGCCCGTCCTGCAATATACTCGCAGGCGCGTGCTGCACTGCGTTGCTTTGACGTATGCGCGTTTCAACGCATCCAGCGTCCCTCCGTCACGAAAAGAGGGAGACGCAGTTTTGTCTGGGTAACACATCGGCGCGAAATGCAGCATGTCGCGTTTCGTGCCGGTTGCCGTCGGGCCGCACCGATGGACGCTGGTCGTGTCGCTGTGCGCAGCGTGCGCGCCCGTTAATGCTACATTGGAGTACATTGGGCCCTTCATGATGCGCTCGCCACCGTTTTGCTAGCTCCACATATACCGAATTTGGTGTTACGTGGCGTCAATGGATGACGATATGTATGACTGGTGCAGACATGATAATCGTAACATGCGTGTCATATTAAAACATGACAACATACCAAGCTCATAGCGTGCTCGCGGCCGTTTCGCTTGCTCCAGATATACTAGATTTGGTATCACGTGACGTGAATAGATGACGAAGGTAAGCGACACATCCAAACATAATATTCATGACACGTAAGTCGTGTACGCCATCATTTACCTCCACATCGTAACGTTAATTGTGATCATTTTAAAGTGACATATCAACATTTCTTACGAGTGCTTCCCACATAATCGATTCCCACGGTACGTGGGATCTGCCATTTTTTTTTCTCCCTCGACACACAAACTACTCTACTAAAACTTTCTTTTTATTTTACTGAAAAGCTATACTATATGCAACAATATAAAAGCGATATTTTTACTTGAACTGCTTCATTGCGAAAATTAGGCCACAATATGAGTCAATATGCCGTTTTTTCCAACTTTGCCATAGTATTTTGCCAACATTTTTGCTTCATGTGCTCCCGCAGCATTATGATCATTTATTATAGGAACATCTAAAACAGCAAATGTAAATATGTTACAACGAAAATGTTTGTACTTTTATAAAAATACGCTAGATGTGCAGCATACTCCAACTTCTCGCCAAAGCGAAAAAGAAAGAAAATAAAGCAAAAATGAATAACCTATTATAGTCGTGAAAGAACAGTGCCTTGAAAATAACGAAAAAAATGTTTCGTAATAACTACTCAAACCGGTAATACTATACAAATTATTTAGCGTGACAATTTCACTTGGGTGCCCAAAGTTTGAAGCGCCCTCTAGGTAACACTTCTTTTTGCGAGTTATAACGCCTCATAACTATTTCTCACATTCCCATACACCTACACGAAAGCGAAGGTTGTGGCGCGGAGAGCTCCCAACGTGGTTGCAATGTGGGCCCACTGAGGGCAGCGCCGTGAGATCTCGCGACACTGAAGAAAGACGCCAGCGTCGGCAGCAGCTCCGCCGTGGTGGTCCAGTGGCTATTGTACTCGGCTGCTGACCCGTATAGGTTACGGGTTCGAATTTCCGCCGCAGGTCGAACCCACGGCGGAAATCGTGGCGGAATTTCCACCGCAGGTCGAACCCGCGACCTGCGGCGGCTGCATTTCCGATGGAGGCGGAAATGTTGTAGGCCCGTGTGCTCAGATTTGGGTGCACGTTAAAGAACCCCAGGTGGTTGAAATTTCCGGAGCCCTCCACTACGGCGTCTCTCATAATCATATGCTGATTTTGGGACGTTAAACCCCACATATCAATCAATCAAAATTCACGAGTTTTTTTTTTCAACGTGATTGGAAATGGTGAGAAATTTACCGGGTACACTTGATGCGCTATATTTAATGGCTTTGTCCTCTACGAAGTGACACACAATAAAACTAACAAAACAACGCCTCCTAAAATTCATCACTGTGACAAACATGCGCCTTCATATGAATATATCCCTACAAAATAAAGCGGACTTTTCATAATCGGTCGGCAGGTCGTTCGCTTATAAAATTATTGCTGGGATATTTGAGTGTCAAAATCAGTGTAATATTATTAGGCGCTCCGTAGTAACGGGACTACGGATTAAGCACACGGGCGTTCGTTTTGATTTCGCCTCCATCGAAATGGGGGGCCGTGGCCGGGAGTCGGACCCGCGACCTTCAGCTCACAGTACCGCGACATCTTGCGCACCAAGCTTCAACGGCGGGTTCAATCAAGTTCCCCCACTTTTACCACAAATTTACGGGGACATGCAACGTATAACTTGTTGTGCAAATAACTTACTTGCAAACGTTCCACGCGCTAACGCTGGCAATATATCCCGGACTTTAGAACTTCCCTGATCTTTGTTGACATATACGCATGCACAGGCTTCACCGTGAAACGGTGGGGGTCGAAACCTTTTTGACAGGGCACACATCTGGGAGTCTTGGTGTTTTATTTTCCTCTTTTTTTGGCGTGAGATATATAATAAGCTGCTCCGTGACTAATAATAATAATAATAATAATAATAATAATAATAATAATAATAATAATAATAATAATAATAATAATATGTGGAGTTTTACGTCCCATAACAAAGATATGGAGGGCTCCGGAAAGTTCTTTAAGGTGCACTGACAGTACACGGCTTCTACCATTTCAGCTGCATGCATCAAAATGCGACTGCCACAGCTGGCATAACCCGCAAAGTTCGACTCAACCGCCGAGCACCCTAGCCACTGATCCAGCGACTGCACCTGTATATTAATTCATGCGCTCTTCATCAAAACCATGAAATTATTTTGTTCTAAATATAGCCCTCGAGCGTACAATGTTAAGAATTTTTACTTACGTGGCTGGATCGAAAACGGTTCCTTTTGTAGTAATACTATTTTTACTGTATTCAACATCTCCCAGATTGTTATAACGCTTGTAGTACTTCACAGAAATGTATATAACGGCGCGATGTATTCGTGGCAATCTGGCGAATTGGCATTCTTTGTGAACAGTATATATATTGACGTAACGTTAAAAAAATGTGATGGCTCACACGCTATTATAAGGTCACCGACGAAACTCGGTGGGTATCGCACGCTGTACTACAAGCGGGGTTATCGACACGCGAACAGGTGGGACGATAACATTGTCTTATCAAATACAGCGAAAAAGGCACTGCATAAAAACGATTACGTTTTATGCGGCAATATGACTATCTAACAAACAGGAATAAAGTGCACCGCCTGATCGCTGTTAGCCGCGGAAAGCGTGTGACTAAACTATAGAAAATAAATATTGCCCTTTAACTACCTAAAGCAGGCTTCGCTGCAGTGCATCACTGCCTTTCGGGTTGGGCGAGCGGCAGACCGAATGCGCATTAAAAAAATCGATAAAAATATGGCAACGATACTAGAGCAGCGTTGCAATTGGTCATGTTGACGCAACTTCGTGAAATATAGCGCTGCTGAAGTTAATTTGCGCGCCAGCAAGGTTTGATCTCGTTTCCTTTGACGTCACGAGCGCGCTAGCAGCCGGTGTCGCGCACAACTCTCCAGAGAGAAAGCATGCTTTCTGTCGCGTAATGCGCCAACTTGAACACAGGTGAACAACAACAACAACAAAACCATCAGCCAGCGGGTACCGTGATAAGAAAAAACGTACGTGCGCATGCCATACAGTCTCGGAATTCGCTCACCATGTCTTCGAGGATAATTTCATCCCGTGTGGCTCGCACGACGCCCGACATCGTGTCGTTCTGATGCTGCTTTCCGGACGAGCTGAGGTTCACATGTGATAGCAGCATACCTGATAGAGCCGCGCTTTCGATAGCACGATAAGAACGCTACGCAGGTGTGCTCGCGCTCCGCGACATGTTATCGAGCGTATCGAGGAGAAGCGGTTGAAAGCTGCCACTCCTCCGTTCGCCGCGCGGACGGTCGATAGCGGGAAAAAAAGAATCGAAACCGAAACTAAATCCTCGGGGATTTGTGATTACTGATTCATATTTTCATGTTCCTTAATTTTATACTTTCAAGTAAAAACATTGTAGCAGTATTTGCGTTGCCTAAACATTATTTTTGTGCATATTGTGCTTAAAAATTAAAAAAAATGATTTTTTAGCTTTCGAGATTGGCATTACCTATAGTCTACGATGGGCGCTACGTTGTTGAAGGTAATCTTGGAGGTCACAACATTTCTCTGTAGTTGTGTATTTGCATTTCGCGCCTGATTGGCGCTGCTGTCGCTTTCGAGAAAACGCGCGATTTGAGCGCCACAGAAACGTGCTCGCATGCGTGCTCGTGTTTTGGGCTGTTGTACTCGACTCCGTTGACCGCAACTTTTCACGGCAATGGCTCGTCCTTTCGCAGTAAGTAAACTTAGAAAATTACTCGTGTGCAGTCTTGTCTGCTGCAGAAGCAAGTTTACGTATTTGCGAACCTTTGGTGAACCCTTGCGAACTGTATAATTCTATCGATAGAGAACACGTGATTATAGGCCCGGTAGCCAGCATTTGCCGCTTTTGCAGCGTTCCTAGTAGATTTCAAGACTATGAAATACGCCATTTTTTAAAATGTTCCTGTATATTTACCCGGGGGTGTGCCTCTGCAGGTATGCATCAGGGAACTCCTGAAGACGTCGCGTCTCGGTGCTAGCCCTGCCTCGAGCGCTTGGTTCTCGAGTCAGTCGAACCCCGAGGAGTGGGAAGCCCTCAGCGGGGATCTTATGGCCATACATTCGAGGCGTCAAAAAGACAAGCCAGCTTCCCTGAAGCGCAGGTGGGGTATTGTCTACGCTGTGCAATAGGTATCTAGTTTACAACACTGTCGTGAAAGTTATAAAAGCACGAAACCAGTGTGCAGTCACGAGATAGACAAAGAACGACTTCACGGCGCTGATTGTCTACCTCACTATTGTTATTGTTATTTTTTACATATAATAATAATAATAATAATAATAATAATTGTCGTGGTTTTGCGTCCCAAAACCGTTATCTGAGAGATGCTTTAGTGCAAGAGGAGTCAGGAGTGCCTGAGGGTCGTTAACGTGCACCCAAACATAAGTACACAAGCCTCAGTCATTTTTCCCCATGCTGAAAGTGAGACTTTTCGTATCCCGGCGGCGGCGGCAGCATTTCTGATGGAGGCGGAAATGTTGTAGGCCCGCGTGCTCAGATTTGGGTGCACGTTAAAGAACCCCAGGTGGTCGAAATTTCCGGGGCCCTCCTCTACGGCGTCTCTCATAATCATATGGTGGTTTTTTGACGTTAAACCCCACATATCAATCAAATCTGAAAATGTGACTTGAAGAACCTCGGTGATATTTGCGTCTTCAGGTGTAACTTCATTACGGGCAAGTGCAATACACAAGCATGTACCTGAAAACAGAGTTAGCTTACCGTACATACAAACTTGTTCGTGATCCTGTGCGCACAATCAGCATGTCAGGGAGGCGTTTAAAATCGTGAAGGCGATCGCGATCGCAGAAATTTGGGTATTGCATTGAAACAAACAACTGTGAAAATGGATGTGAAACAATATTTGTTCACTCGCAATTGAAGTATACACGATCGGTTCGAGTTAAGGGGTCAGGTCTTTTAAATATTGGTTGATTGATTCCCTGAAACGGTCTCCATAATTTTCAGGGACTCCACTGTACATTAGCGCACAACAAGAGTAAATTACAAAGAAAAAAATGTCCAAACATACGTGAAAAAAATAAAGTGGCCGCCATTACCACGGCACGCAATACGCGAAGTATCTACTTCGCACATTTTCTTCGGCTGTTTCTACAAATTTCAATCAGAGGCTCGCACTGTTTAAAACCCTTGGGGAGCCGCACTGCTACTTTGATGGCGTGGACAGTAGAAATACAATAAAATTCGCTCATCCACTTTTTCAAATGCGGCTCAAGAGAGTTTGGTTCTGGCTTGTTCTTGGGCCATGCAATTTGTAGTGAAAGCGAGATAATGGGTCCTCATAGATCGTGGCAGGCAGCCCGTGTACGCGATGGCTGGTATACGTGTCAAACTGTTGATTTTCTGGGATCGTATCAAGTGAACAAGCGCGGTCAACAGTACGACAACAAAAAAACTGCACGGCTTCTCTCTGAACACCGTGCACAGGTCCAGATGAGGAGCCCTCGACAAACCGCGCTGCAGCACGTGAACTGCTGTAGGTAGGTACCTAGGGAGGCACCGGGGCATGGCGGGAGAGGACAAAAACGGCGGGACATCAAATGAACACCATGTATAGATGGCTTGCATGTGATGTCATGGACGCAGTTCCTGAAAGGAATTGTTGTTCTACGATGGCTGCTTCGATGACAAACAATTTGTTTCTATGTGAAACCAACGTGGCAAAGAACGTCACGCGTCAATAATGAAAAACATGCAGGTGACGTGTTGATTATATTATTGTGACATTGAAAACGTCGCTTCCCCACATGCTGGTGCTCTAACAAGCCGCTTTCTGTGACGTCTGTGCAAGCCATCTAAACGGAGCTTGCATGAACTGCAGCGATGCTATGCACTCTGGGTAGGCAGTCATATTTTTGTCAGAGGCGGCCGGGGAGTGTAGCAGCGCAGTCGTGTTTCCAAGCATTGGCGAAGCCTGAAAGTGTGATCGAGTGCGAGCGCGCTGCAAATTTAACTCCAGGAAGTGTCGAGCACGATGTCAGCCTCACTGGAGAATTACACCGCAGTGTTACGCCAGAAAGATCTCGAGCGGTACGAAGAAGACACGAGAATCTGCTCCTAGTGGACCCCGTTTTCACGCTTCGTGCAGGCGACTGTGTAAGTGACGTGGAGTTGTGGCCACGCATCGAAACCTCCGATATTCATGAATTTCTCGTTCCGAGAACGAGTTTGAAAACCCGGGAGCAGATGAAGTCCAAAAAGGCCCTCGTGGGCCACAACTTTTTGAAGAGTGGCCGAGTGCGGGAGCCGTGAGTGAAGAAAGTCGCCGCCGACATCGTGGCCGTCGTCACTCAAGTAAGACGTGTTAAAAAAATGGAGAACACTCTTCTCATGCACGTGCGTCGTACTCCATGTATAATAACAACGCAATGGGATGCGAGCAGGCTTCACTGTTCCTGGCCATGCATGTGCAGTGTGCGGCAAGGATCTTGCCCATGATGCCGACGGGGGCCTTGTGAACACATTGAGAAATAATTCGGAACAGAAACAAGCATTAGCGTCTATGGCAAACTCAAGTAATTTAACACCTCTTAATTGAGTGACGATGACCACGGTGTCGGTGGCGAATTTATTCACCCACGGCTCCCACAACCAGCTAGCTACTCTCGAAAAAGTTGTGACCCTCGAGGGCCGTTCTGGACTTAATCTGCTCCCGGGTTTTCAAACTCGTCCTCAGAACGAGAAATCCATGAATATCAGAGCTGTTGACGTGTGACCACAGGTCCACGTCACTAACACAGTCGCCCGCACGAAGTGTGAATGGGTCCACTCGGTGCGATTTCTCGTCTCTTCTTTTGTACCACTCGAGGTCTCTCTGGCACAGCGCTGCGGTGTAGTCTTCCGGAGAAGCTGACATCGTGCTCGACACTTCTTGGAGTTAAATTTGCGTCGCGTTCGCCCTGGATCACGCTTGCAAGCTACGCCAACTCTCGCAAACACAACTGCGCTGCTGCACTCTCTGGCCGCCTCTGACAAAAAAAAATGGCTGCCTACCAGAGTGCATAGCGTCGCCGCCGTTGATGCAAGCTCCCTATACATAGTGTTCATGTGATGTCACTTCCGCTGTTTTCGCCATCTCCCGCCATGCCCGGGTACCTCGCTAAGTACCTACAGCAGTTCGCGTGCTGCAACGGGGTTTGTTGGGACTAGTCATCTGTTGCTGTGCACGATGTTAAAAGAGAAGCAGTGTGGTTTTTCGTTGTCGTGCTTTAACGAGCTCATCGGGTCAGGAAGACCTCCCTTGTTCACTCAATACAAAATCAGAAAATCAAAACGTGTGATGTATACCAGCCACTGCGTACACCGGCTACCCGCCACGATCCAAGAGGGCCCATTATCTCGCTGTCACTACAAATTGCGTGGTCTAAGAACAAGTGAAAGCTCAGTCGCTCGAGCT
The DNA here is from genome assembly GCA_013436015.1 of Rhipicephalus annulatus. Lineage (NCBI taxonomy): Eukaryota > Metazoa > Arthropoda > Arachnida > Ixodida > Ixodidae > Rhipicephalus > Rhipicephalus annulatus. Next base: position 26,663 of record WOVY01001223.1, read on the forward strand.
GCAATCTTAAAGGTGAATTAGCGAAGCGCACAGCTCCCATCGAAAACGAGTCATCGTGCAGAGTAAAGTTTACAGGAGATATATTATTAATAACAATTTTAATATATTGCTGTGGCCCACACCACCAAAGTAGCAGTAACACCACCAAAGTACCGGTTTTTCAAGTCGTTTTTGTTAATCTGGGCCAGCCAAACACGCCGATGATTTTCGGAAAATCGCAATGTGCGTTCCTAATTTTAGGTAATAACTTTCGGCAAACAGAACACCCTGGCGCTTTGCTCCCTCTTCGTGGACTGCTATATCAACTTGCCTCACCAGCAGCTGATAATTGCTCAAACTTGCATCGTTAGGCAAAACTTAACGGGCGCATGCACGAGGAAACAACACGGCAGCGTCGGCCACGGAGTCAGTAGGTACCCAGGCATGTCTGTGGCGCATTTCGGAAGTGACGAATCGGCGCTGCGTGACGCACGTGCATACTATGTATGGACATGTGAACAGGAGCATATTGTGCCAAAGCAATCGCAACACACGAGTTTAAGCAGGACCTTAACATTTTACCTGAAAACATATTGCGCCAAAGCAATCGCAATACACTAGTTTAAGCAGGACCTTAACATTCTACCTGCAAACATAATTCATTGTTTATTTTATTACATTTTATTTTGAAAAGGACTCTAAAGTGAAGCTGTTGATCACTCTCTCTGGCTGCTTTGCCTGTTGCAGGGTTCTTAAAATGACCTTAGGTGGCAGTAGTCACAAAATTAGGTGCGCTAGGGCTGGGACAATCAGCATAGGAGGGGTGAATTGAAGGGTACGTCAGCTAATAGCGCATATGAAAGAAGACATACTTACTCAGTCTCGTTCATGGGTCATTTCTGGAACGAATTTGAGTCGTTGGACTCCAGGAACATTGATACCGACTCCTAGAATCCCAGAAATTTGAACTCAGGTTCTTAATTAAGCAATTTTGTTGCACTGTTTTATATTTCAATACTTATTGACGGCATGGGTACCTCATGAAAAATATTCGATGAAGGCAGGCATGTGCGGGCTGCTAGCGAGGGGTGCGCGGGCCAAGCGCAGTGAGCAGTTCCTATATGCTATATTGTCGTTACCTAGATGCTATATGTACTATACTATATATGCTATATATACTATATATAATATATGCTTTATGCGTTATTGTCGTAAGCTCTCACTGGGCTAATTATGCAGGCAGTGCTGCCGTATGCATTGTGTCACACATTGTCGCGGGTTTTTTTCAACCAGAAGGCCAGTATTTAAGACATCCGAGCAGCGTCAGAGTAACAAGCCGAAAGCCAGCCTTGGTGGTGAACGCTTGTTTGGACTGCACCCCGTGCTGCTGTCGCTGCGTGCTCGCAAGCGCATCTTGTATGAGCTGCATGTGGACGAACGCAAGCTGTCCAAGGCAGGCAGGCTGGAACAGAGTCCGCTGCTGCTCCAGATACTGGACCTGGCCAAGGAGCAGGAGCTGCCCGTTAGTGGCTGCCCGCACAACCTTTTGCATCAGTGGTGTGGCAGAGAAGTTCACCAGGTGGGCTGGATTGCTGTACTGCTTGCTTCCCGCAGTAACAGACCTGCATGAAACGAACATATTTTGGCTCTGGCATGGGTTCCGAAGTTTGTTGCATAGTCAGTTTTTTTTTATCAATATCAATGAAATTGTTTCAGGGATTCAGATGCCGATCGTTGCGCTGTCAGTCACGATGGGCAAAACGGAGTTTGAGACTCTGCATGCATTCGGTTCAAGAAAGCGTCAGATGAAACTCGTACGCATGGCGCGGCTCGTTCGCGTGCCAACGGGCGATGATAATCACATCGACGTTTCCAGTAGAGCAGCTTCTGCTTTGTCTCTGCAAGACAATGACTGCATTGACACTTCTCGTGCCGTCGAGATTGTTACACCTTTGGCGCAAGACTCCATCGTCACAAGTGAAGCTGGTGTTGGTGTTTCGTGCCCAAGTGCACCTAATGGGTCGCGCTCACTAAACGCAGTGATAATGGCCCTGAACAGTGTGACCACGTCGTCAAATGTGCATTTGCAGATACGTTTTTGCACGTGCGAGAAGTTAGCCGTGGAAGATGGTGAACGTGTGGCTGCGCAACAAAAGCTGTGCTCTGTGCCGGCGATTAGGAAGTTTTGGATCAAGCCTGAACCTGAATATGCCGCTGCTATGACAGAGGGCAAAAAATATTTTCTCGTGCAAGGGAATGTTCTTAGCGACCTGCTGTGCGACAATCAGAAAAAGCGGCAAAGGAAAATAGTCCCACAGGACACATCTACCTACTATGCAGGGTGATTTTAGACCAAAATATGTGTTTGAAACTTGCGAAGTGTTTTCTCAAAATGGCTTTTTTGGCCAGTGAGGCTGTTTAGTCGGGTGATATCTCTGAAACTGTTCATCTGATTTCTATCAGATTTGTTTTATTATGTACCTTAGTAAATTGCCCACACATGAAATCGCCTTTTCAGTTTATTGTATCAGTAATTTGTAAAAATATAGTTTTATTTTAATACAATTTTAAAAAAGGGCTCTGTCATAGTGTAGAGCACTCATCCAGGAGTCATCGTAGTGAATTTCACTTTGCTAGCACATTCACCAGATTCACCAGAGCCTGACCAAGAAACCCATGTACCAGTGAACATAAATGCACGAAATTTTGTGAATATTCAAATGGCTTTGCTATCAGCGTACCCTGAAAATTTTATTACGATATCTCTACAAACAAAAAATGGCAGCATATCCACGGAGTGAATGATGGAGAGTGGGGCAAGCATCCGTCTGTCCATTCGTTCTTGCTTCCGTCCGTCCATGCGTGCGTCTGTGTGGCCGCCTGTGCGTCCATCTGCCCGTCCGTGGGTGTGTCTGTTTGTCCATCTGTGCGTCCGTCCCTGTGTTCGTCCATGCATGTGTCCATCCGTTGGTGCAGCCATCCGTGCGTCCGTCCATGCATCTGTCTGTGTGTCTGTTCGTCCTCCTAACACTCCAAGTACCACCAGTTCTCATCTTTTCACCATATATTCCTCATATAGAAGCACCGCCACCCAGCGGACATTCCAAGGACTGAACGAGAGGAGGCACCGCACGCTTTGTTACGACTTGCGCTTCGTGTCTGCTTCCCACCTTTAACCACCTCGAGTTCATCGTATACACTAATTCACTGTTATTCATGGCACTGCGGCCCATCGCTCACTAAACCTTTCTAAAACCAAGGAGGTTACGCCCAGTGAGTATAACGTAGCAACTCTTTCTTGTGAGATAGTGCTCAATGTACATGCCAATGGCTGCTGAGGGGGAATGAGAGACAGGAGAATTCGGCTTTTAGTTAACGTGCACGCTGTGAATTTTTTATTGTTCAACAACGCTCAGAAGAAATCTCTCACCGGCACCACTTTGGAGGTCAAAGTGTAAGACTGGTTACACACTACTACTACGACTACGAGGGACGAACGAGCGGCGCTATAAGGAGCTTCGCCCCTAAATAGCTGCCCTTGCAAGGTAGCGTCCTCCTTTAAGGAAACACCAGTTCCCAAGGCTAATGAACTTCTGCCTCCACGGAGCTCAACTGTAACAGCAGATGCGAAGGGCATCCATTCTCGTTGGCTATTTGAAACAACCAGTTTCAATAAGCAGAGAGCTTTTTTTTTGAGAAAAGAAGCGACGACAGTGGAACGATGTATCTGACAGGAAAACCTCGCTACACGCATTACACAATTTTTTAATCATATGCACCATTGTCGCTACGCGAGGCACGATGCAACGAACTTGTCTTCTCAGATGCATCCACGAAAGCCATAGCGGCAGTGGTATGCCCGTGTGTGATGCCAGTGGGGCATGGCAACCTACCCAAACCCAACAAGAGGTGGCATAGCCAGCAGCAAGCACTGGGCAGTCATATTTACTTGCCTCAGTATTCGTGCCGTGCACATCCAACTGACTGAGTCCCTTGACATGGCAGAGATGCCTTTCATACTTTCTTGGCGATACGAGGACCTGTCAAGCTTATACGTTATACGCTCTGCGAGACAAACTTTGTTGGAGTGTGCGGCGAACTAGGAATTAATACCAAGAGCCTCAATCGTTTCAACATTGGCAACTTTCTTTGCGAGAAAGGCTGTTCTTGGGAATTCAGCCCACCGCATGCTTCTCATACGGGCAGAGCATGGCAGCGAATGATTGGCATGATGCGCCGCCTATTGTGTTCATTCAGAACTGGCATTATCTCCTAACGCACGACAAGCTTGAGACCTTCATGGCAAAATTGTCTGCCATCATCAATACCAGGTCATTAACCTCCTTATCATATGACCCCGAATATTCCTATCTTCTCGCTCCAGCAACTTTCCTGACATAAAAACAGGTGAACAATGCATCAGTCCCTGAAAAACTGGACACAGGCAACTTATGTAAGCGGCACTGGCAACTAGTGCAGAGCTTGGGTGATGGTTTTTGGAAGCCCAGTTGAATTCCCTTCCTCTAAACTTTGCAGCAACGGCGCAAGTGGCAACTACCAAAGCCTAATTTAAAGAAAGGCGATGTCATCTTATAAAGTAGCCAGGCCGCCTGCAGCAACTGGCCTGTAGGAATCGTGACACAGTCTTCCAAGCATGCATGAGAGAGTGCAAAAGGTAGAAGTCAAGGCAGTTAAGGATGAAACAGGGAATACGTTCCACAGACCTGTTATCTAAGTTGTGCTTCTAGTGTCATGATCTATGGTGGTTTGAAATGGGAGTCGACACTAGACGGGGGGAGTGTTCTGCACGCAGAGTTCAGTGTTCGAAACACTGACTGCCTTGCCTATTCAACATTGTGCGTTCAGTGCTGTGCGCGGCATCATTCAGTGGGGTTTCTTCGGTTGCTAATGGTTTCCAGAACTTTGAGGCGACCCATCGCCACATGCGTGACGATGCCGCATGTGAAGTCGCGACTCCTTCTCCTCCTTGTGTCGTGAGTGCGAAGAGGACCAGGACTTCACGCCTCAGTTCGTCTTTACGTGTCCAAGAATTTGCAGCACTGTTTTTTATTAGTGTCAAATGCCTTATCAACTTGTTTATTCATTGCTTTGTATCCTTATTACCAAGTCATCTAATTAAAAGTTTTTGGTGTCGAGGAAAGTTGGGTGTATTGTAGCATGAACTAGCCAAATTATTAGTTCAGGCCTACGCTGTCGTCCTGTAATTCTTCTTGAGCCATCAGGTGAAGGCTGTTTATGAAGTGCATGTGGACAGTAGAGGGCATGCCATTGTGGTAAACATACTTTGCAGACGGCAGCTAGAGTCTTCTGATAACTGTTTTATTGTGAAATTTCATCTTGTTGTGGTAACGTTCGCTCTTCTCATAATCAGAGGCATGGGTAGTTTTTTTTTTTTTTACCGTGGAAAACAAGAGCGCACAGTTGTTTCTTAGTATTTACCACGTCACATGTAATTTCTGTTTGTTCATCCAGTGTTTGTAGAACAAGGTTTGGCATGTATCGTGCAGGGCGTGTGCCTGGATGTGTCCCAACTTCCTGTACAGCAAGGCGAGACTCTTTTGGGCTGCTTTGACAAAAGGTGAAGGGCTCGAAATTAATGAAACTGCTGCACAGAACTAAGATAACCTTAATGAGACGCCAAACCAAGGCACCAAAGTTGTTTATATTCACGAATCAGTTTTGACAGCTTTGCTGTTGTTAACTTCACAACCGTAAGCTCTTTATTTAGGAATTTAAGAGAAAACGAGGTTCAAAACTTAATTTTTGAATATCAGTCTTTTCTTCGTAGTTCGGCATCATTTCCCCAATAAAGTATCCCTGAGCTTGCCATGTTAAGTCTGGTTTCATTAGGAATGCTTCAACTTATTTCTGCCAGCAAAGTGTTGTGGCAGTCCTGGCAGATGCAGTCGAAGTCTAGGATGTAGTGGCAAGCTATCATGTGAACCTCAATGCAGCATCACCACCTGCATTTTCATTATTTTATTTTTTTGCACATTGAACAGACAAGTTCAAAGGCATTGGAGATGCCTATTATAAACCACAGTGGTTGGGTGAAGCTATGGTAATATTTCAGAGATTCTTAATTACTTAGCAGTTATCATTTTAGCATTGTGTAGTTTATGTAGTGTTTAGTTTCTTTATAACTTTTTCTTTTCACGCACTTTTTTGTGCTGTCAAACATGGCCTTGAATTCAGTAAAGTGGTCGTCTGTAGGTTGCAACACAAGTTTTCTTGAAATGGGGCTCTGTCAAGAACTTTGGATATTGAATACCGTATTTACTTTTTATAATAGGCCAACTTTTTTTTTCTGATAATCCGGCTTGAAGTTTGGGGTGCGCCAATACCGCGGGGTAAAATTTTAGAAAAATTTTTCGGTTCTGTTTTTGCGTTTTATATGTGCACATTTGTCAAGTAAAAGGGGACTTTACCGTTTACTAATTAATTCAGCATAAAACAAACATACCTACGTACCTTTCAATGAACAAGCGAGAGCCGTCAACTGCACACACACGCGTAAAATTTATTTACACAAAAGTCGTAGGGGTTCTTCCTTTTCTTTATTTGGAGTCCGAGCGCACAGCATTTCCACAGATACCCTCTTAATCTTATCACTTGGAGTCAGCTGATGTCCTCCAGCCATCCAGGTGGTGTACAGCCTTCGAACATTGTCCTTGAAAGGCTTATTCAAGGACACGTCCAAAGGCTGCAATATCGATGCGAGGCCGCTCGGAATCACTGCCAGATCTGTGCGCAGCTCCTTTAGCTCATCTCTTATGCGGTCTACTAGGTGCCCACTGTCGTGTGTTAGGTTCGTCACATAGCAAGGCGTGCGACGCGAGGAAGATTGAGACAGTGAGGGAAATAAAAGGGAGTTATATTGGATGAACAAAAAAACTATTGCCCATACAGTACTATAAGTCGGACACGCACGCAGTTCACACACAAAAGAAAAGAGTAAACAGTCTCACAGTCTGTGCCGTAGCCCGGTGCCTTGAAGTGGGACCCGTTGCGTGCTCGGATGCTGTCGTCGCTTGGGTTCCAGGTCAGCATACCACTGTAAGGGGCATCACCCGGTCTAGGCGTAGCCGAACACTGTCAGCGACATGGGCTCGGTGGACGTGGTCAGCAGCTCCGGTCTTTCGAGGGCGCTCGCCGTACCGGAGATGTCCGCAGGACCACTCACCGAGAACTCGTGCCCCGAGGACGTCAATGGCTCGAGGACTGGAACCCGGCCTTTCGAAGCTCGCGCGTAGTTGCGGGTTCACCCTAGGCTCCCTTGCGTCGTCTTGCCGGCGTCCGAACAGCTTCGTTCTCCCCGAGCGTCTCTTCTTCTTCTTTCAATGGGCGCGCTGCAATGCCCCTTCATTCTTCTCATCTTCCAGGTGATGTGGCGCTGTCGTCTGCTATGCTCGCATTTTTTTAAGCTACTGCATCACATCACCCCCCACTTAAGAAAGTTCTTCCGGTAGAAGAACTTGAGGGCACTGGGGACACGTTGGTTCGCAGTCGAAAACACACACGTAAGCACCACTGCACACTATAGCAGTTCCGAGCCCCGCACACTCGGCACATTCGGTCACAAAAGTACACACCAGGAAAAAGAAAGAAGTCACAGAACTAAAGCGTCATGATACTTGTATTGCGCTGTAAGGTTCACATCATAAGCTAATAATACCATTGAGCATCAATTCTTCATACAGACGTTGCTCACGGAGTTGGCAAGCGGCTCATGTAATCTGCGCCTATGTTGTCTCTGCCTTTGATATACTCGAACAAAAAGTCCTATTCCATAAGAATGAGGCATCACCGTAGGACGCGGCTGTTCACATGCTTGGCCGACTTGATGTACACGAGCGGTTTGTGGTCACTCTGTAGAATGAATGTGCGTCCGAATAAGAAGATATGAAGTTTCCGGACCACCCTCGCTCGCTCCACTGTAGAGTAAGCAGCTTCGCGTGGTTGCGATATACGGCTTGCGTGTGACACTGGGTGCAGTATTCCTTGCGTTGGAATGAAACACATGGTAGCTTGTCGCTTTCGATGTCATCCGCCCGGCAAACAGCTGATGCTTCATGCGGTGGTGCAGAAAGCGGTTCTTCATACTTTTTCATTAGGTTGATATGGAATATTCTGCTGCTGGTACTGAGATCTATTAAATAATCGACATCATTTCTCTTCTCAAGGACATAAAATGGTCCCTTCCACGTCAGAACCAATTTGTTGGTATCCGATGGAAGCAGAAGCAGAACCTTGTCTCCAGGGGATAATAGACGTGGTCTGGCCTTTCGGTCACAATGCTTCTTCTGTATCATTTTTGCTTTCTGAAGCTCCTCTTTGGCTAATCGGCAGGTGTCTTCAAGACGATTCCGCAGTTCGACTGCGTACCGATAGGATGTTTTCACATCAGCATCAAGATGACCAGCGGCCCATAATTCTTTCAATATCGCCAGGGGACCTCTGACGTAACGGCCGTAGAGCAAGTCGAACGGGGAGAAGCCTAAGCTCGACTGGGGAACTTCACGATAAGCGAAGAGTAAGGGCGCCAGGTACCGGTCTCATTTCTTCAAACACTCCTGACACATTCTTCTTATCATTTGTTTCAGGGTGCCGTTGAACCTCTCTACAAGGTTGAACCTCTCTACAAGGCCATTAGCCATGGGATGATATGGGGTTGTTGGCATTTGTTTGAAGGAGAGAAGTCGGCTTAGCTCCTTCATTAGGCGTGACTAGAATGACGTGCCTCTGTCACTGATTATCTCCCGTGGGACACCTACACGAGAAAACATCTCCAGAAGTGCCTCAGCGACTTTCTCCGTCTCGATGCTCGGCAGTGCTACAGCATCGGGATAACGCGTTGCCATGTCCACCATTGTCAGTACGTACTTGTTTCCGCCCTCTGACATCGGTGATAATGGACCCACTATATCAATGGCTACTCTCTTGAAAGGGGTGTCAATTATAGGAGTGTTGCCGAGAGGTACACGACCCACCAAGTGTTTGGGAATAGTTCTTTGACATATATCACATGATTTAACAAATCGTGTGATGTCTGACTGAACCCCTGGCCAGTAGAACTCTTCGAGTACCCGGTCGGTAGTTCAATTCCCCGATGGCCCGAAAGGATGCCTTCGTGGGCCATTTTCATAACAAATTGTCGGAGGCACCTTGGTACCACAAGCTAATTCACCTGCCTCTTGAGTAAAGGGTGTACTTGCGATAGAGGATTCCGTCCTTCGTGAAGAACAATATTTTAGCAAACCTTGTCTTGACCTCTTTGTTAACGGCTTCGAAGCATTTCCGTAGGCTGCTGTCTTTCTCCTGTTTGGTTTTAAAGTCCTGTGGACTGATGTCTAAGGGGTTAATAACTGGAGCCGGAAGTAGATGTGGATTTCCTGCCTGTCGGTTTACTGCAGCAACTTTTGTCTTGACACGTGTTTTCCTTGCAGCCGATGTTGAAGTCTTTGCATACAAGGGTCCGTGTGCAGAACCGGATTTTTCTGCGCCAGAATACTCTTCTGCAGTGTTCTGGGTGTAAAGACGGCTCTTCCAATCGTTATCAGGATTGTGAGCATCTCGAACGCCTTCCACATTTCCCAAGACATCATATGAAGGAGTATCCATACAAAGGGCTCGAGTTTTGCCAGTGAAGAAAGGTGAAAAAATTTCCACGTGTGCTTCAGGCAGCTTCATCAACCAACCATCCAAGAGGTAAATCGAGGAAATCTTTCCAGTCAGCTTGCTATCCGCCACAAGAGACCTTTTGACAATGATTGAATCGCATCCTGTATCTCGCAGTACTGTTACGGGGTATCCTTCGAGAACACCTTCGCCCGTGGGCATCAATTTTTCCTTCAGCTTGGCTGGGTGCGTTTCTTCGCACTCCGGACTATAAGGAACACAAAGGGAAGCCTGCGACTCTGAATTAATTATCTTGGCTCCATCGCTGTTGAAAAGAGCATGAGGTTTTCTCAACGCTGTTGGCCCTTTTGGAGCAGTCACCTGTTTTATGCCCAGTGCGGCGGCATTTTCCACAAAAGGGTGGCTTTGTACCTGGACCCTTTGTGTTGGTCCAGCAATCAGCAGCTCTGTGACCCTCTTTGTTGCAAAGGAAACACTGCGGTCTCTCTTTGTCATCTTGCCGCTCAGACGTTCGAGTTTGACCTGGAGGCTTGCTCAGGATATCGCCTTTACATTTGCCAAGGTTAACCCCTGGGCCTCCAAGTAGTGGTCTGTAGCCTCCCCAAGTTTTTCAAGGCTTTCACAGTTTCTTTCTTTAAGAAACACAGCGAGTTTCTCATGGCATCGTGCGAGAAACTGCTCCGAGACAATTTTGTCTCGCAGAGCATTGTAGGTCCGGTCTGTCTTGGCCATTTCTTGCCAATGGTCAAAATAACCTAATAGACGCCCGGCAAACTGTGTGCCCGTTTCAGAATTATCTGGTTTGGCTGATCGAAATTTTGTCCGATAGCCTTCTTCTGTGAACCTAAAGCGTTGTAGTAGCGTTTTCTTCAACAATACGTAGTCCGTGGCATGTTCTGGTGCCATCCTACCAACTACACTTAAGGCCTCTCCGGTCAAGCAAACAAAGGCTTAGTGATAGGGCCCATTTGTCTTGCGGCCAGTCTTGACTAGTAGCGACGCACTCAAGTCGCTGTATATATGCGTCCAGCTCATCGCGTTCCTCATTAAAGGCTGGGATGAGTTTATGTGAACTTCGGTAGCTCTGCGTGGTGCCTACGGGCGCACCCTCGGTAAGCTGCCCAGTAGTTGTGCTACCTGCTGTCGCACCTAACTGATGCAACTTTAACTTGAGCTCAAGAACTTCCTTCTCTGCTTGTAATCTAGCGACTGCCTCTGCCTCGGCTTCTTTCGCAGCATTTCGTTCAGCCAGACGAGCGTCACGTGCCTCTTTTTCGCGTGCGCGTTCTTGGTCCATCCAATCTTTTAGTGCTGAGCCACTTAACCCCAATTCCTTTCCGACCGCCGTCAGCTTATCTGCCTCCATCATCGACCGTCACACACACATATGCGATGTAATACTCTCCTTAGATGTAATAAGAGTAGTCCTGTCTCGCGGACGCCAGATATGTCGTGTGTTAGGTTCGTCACATAGCAAGGCGTGTGACGCGAGGAAGATGGAGACAGTGAGGGAAATAAAAGGGAGTTATATTGGATGAACAAAAAAAAACTATTGTCCATACAGTACTAGAAGTCGGACACGCACGCAGTTCACACACAAAAGAAAAGAGTAAACAGTCTCACAGTCTGTGCCGTAGCCCGGTGCCTTGAAGTGGTACCCGTTGCGTGCTCGGATGCTGTGGTCGCTTGGGTTCCAGGTCAGCATACCACTGTAAGGGGCATCACCCGGTCTAGGCGTAGCCGAACACTGTCAGCGACATGGGCTCGGTGGACGTGGTCAGCAGCTCCGGTCTTGCTAGGGCGCTCGCCGCACCGGAGATGTCCGCAGGACCACTCACCGAGAACTCGTGCTTGGCCACGCCGACACGCCGTGCCCCGAGGACGTCAATGGCTCGAGGACTGGAACCCGGCCTTTCGAAGCTCGCGCGTAGTTGTGGGTTCGCCCTAGGCTCCCTTGCGTCGTCTTGCCGGCGTCCAAACAGCTTCGTTCTCCCCGAGCGTCTCTTCTTCTTCTTTCAATGGGCGCGCTGCAATGCCCCTTCATTCTTCTCATCTTCCAGGTGATGTGGCGCTGTCGTCTGCTATGCTCGCATTTTTTTAAGCTACTACATCACACCCACGAAAACTGTCCCGGACAAGCATGGACGGGAACAGCAGACCATTAGGCCGCCGACCCTAGACTGTTTCCACCCTATTCACCATGAGTTCCGCGCTCATCCAGCCCTTTTCCTGGACTCTGACATAGATGCCTTAAGGGAAATTTGCCTTTGGGAGCGTCTTATGTTTAAAAATAACGTAAGGCGGTAGCTTGCGCCTACCCGCTGTCACTGCCAGCATTTACGGTGCATCGTTGTTTATCAGCGCAAGACGTTCTGATGTTGACGCTCCGTGCACCTTTCTCGTCCACTGTCGTGTTCCACGGCATATCAAAGCATAGGGGGGTCTGATCCGCGTTGCCGATCTGGGACAAAATGAAGTCTTTTGCTGTCGTTGCTTTATAACGAAACGGTGGAAGTCCACCAGCCCGGCTAGCTCAGTCGGTAGAGCGTGAGACTTTTAATATCAGGGGGAAGTCCACTGCTTCGTCCTCATATGCTGCGGGCAAGCTCTGGCACAAGGTGGTTCGCCTTGGCAGTGCGAGGCCATGGCGCCGCATGAAACGAGTTCTCCATCCGGAGCTGGCTTTGAACTCTTTTGCTTCAGTGCACTGCCTTGGCTATTCTGCGCGCCTCAGTCTGCACAATATCTCTTGACACAGCACAGCCGTTTCGTCGTAGCTCCCGTAAATGCCAGACCAGCTGCTCTTAGACGTTAGGATACCTGCCGGTCTTGGCACGGCCGAAAGCTCGTTGTGTCTTCTTCGTCGCTTTAAGTTTTTCTTCTTCGTCCCTCCAGTACCGAATACTGGTTTCTTCAACACTGAAATGTCTGCTTGCAGCCCTGTTGCCGTGCTCCAGCATGTGCTGCACTGCCTCCAGTTCAAATCCAGCCGTGTAGCTCGCATACTTTCCCATGGTGGAACCAAAGTTGAATACACGACCACAACAGACTCGCACCGTTTGCGAAATGGCATTTCTTCTTCTCTGATGGTGGTTATGACGATCGAGCTTGCGGCGTTGTACACACTGCCTCCAAGAAGCGTGGCGATGGGGGGGGGGGTATCTAATTGATGGAACAGCCGTTTTTTTTTTTTCGAGATTTATTTCGACAAACACGTTGGTTAGGTCGTTGCACTTCGAATTTTTTCATTTGTTTGTCGATTTGCCTTTTTTTTTCTCAAGGTACGGCAACCGCTTTCCAACTGTACTGCTTGGGGTGTAGAATCGTTTCTGATCACGGCCAAGTTTGGGGTGCGCCTATTATGCAAGTGGGCCGATTATGCGAGTAAATACGGTATCTCAACTTTAGTTGATATATGTATACTGGCTGTAGCTTTTCTCTTGTCATCGATATACACTCAGACCTGGATATAATGAAATATTCATTATAACAAACTAAATAAAATTAGTCTTGCTGTTGATGTAGTGTTAGGAATCAACGAATTTTCGGATATAACGAAGTTATTTATGTGCAATGTACAACTTTGTTTGAATGAGTTTTGAGTGTAGCTGACAAAAGCAAGTCTTGTACATAAATGTTTCTGCCACGAATGAAAGACACAAAGACGCTCTTTCCAGGTTTATTGAACACTGCGCGCACACTGCTTTGCCAAATTATTCTTATAGGCATTTTAACATTGTGGCTTGAAGCTTTCAAAGTTTGGAAAAAAAACAACAATGCAACAATTTCGCAACTTCGCTAACACTGTGCCGCGGAGAAATCTGGCGCTCCCTAAAATGTTATAAATGACGATGCACAATATATTTTGTAGGTTAAGGCTCTTGTGCCCTATTCGTAGAACCTTCTGCGTAATACTTATGTAGTTGTTTGCTTAAATATAGTCTTTAAACAAGCTGTGGTCACATTTGTAGAAATGTAAATTGCTTGTGCTACAATGTAAGCTAGTGTGGCTTGTTGCTAGAATCACTGCCTCCACCATTTCATTTTTATTTCTGCTACAGTGATGTTGGGGAGGACCCTGGCAGGCCACTGTGGCTTTTCATGGATAGGATACAGGTAATGTGGACATTTTAACTGGGCTTGTGTCGATTGTGAATTTTAGGGCTGAAGTAAATAGCGATTTGGTTGAAAAAATAAATACTCGAATCTATTACCTGGCTGTTTCATCAGTATGCAACCAGCCAGTTAAATTATTCGATGAGTTGGTAATTATTTGATCCATCAGTTAATGAGCATTTAGACTTGTCAGTCATTTTAGTGTGTGTGCACCTTTGTTGCCCTGATCAGTGTGCTTTGACATGAAAGCATCCTGTTCTCCTTTCGACTATCCTCCTGCCTTTTAGTATGCTGACAGAAATTTTCGTACATGCACCAGAAGACTTACGACTGGTCAGTGCAGCTTTTTCCCCTTTCTTTGTGCAGGATCCAATGAACTTTGGTGCTGTCCTCCGATCATCGTGCTATTTCGGTGTACAGAAAGTTTTCATCCCCGGCAAAGACAGGTTAGCCTTTGTGTGGTGTACAGCATTTGCTTGTCAGACGCTAGCATGGGACACTCATTCAATGTTTTGGTAGTTTTTTTCATTTGTTTATTGCCAAAAAAAAACATCGGTAAACGAAACTACGAGCAATGCTGAAGAGGCTTTCAGCTTCATGGTGATTTGCATTGGTGGCTTTTGCAGTGCGCAGTGACTAGGTGTTTCTGCTGCTGTGTATATTCTATCCTTCGTTTTTCGAGCTCAAGTCATGCTCGTGGTTGGCGCCGGCTGGCAAGCTTTCAGAGCATTCCCAACAGAGACCGCGAAACGCCTGCTCAATGGTATCATGCAAGACACACAGCTGAAAGTTGTAGGTGAAATCGGGGAGTAGTGGTGTAGCAAAAACAGTGCTTGCTTTTAAAGTAAGATGTCCCAAAAAGCAACCTCTTCATTCAAGTAAAAAAAAGCTGCAGGGCACTTCTGGCAGTTTTGCTTCCCAGAGCGAAACAATGGGTTCAGTAAACCACAAAAATGTCAAGCGGTGTGTGGTGATGTGGCAGGTGTGGGCCTGAACTGGGAATCGCAATTTGATAGCTACCCATTTGTGATGTAAGAGTCAGTAAGAAGACCAGCTTTTGTTTTTCTTGTAGTTCATTCTTTCTAGGCAACGTATTTAGGCTGTACAACTTATTTGTTGTATGCAATGAAGAAGTTGCCGTTAAAAAAAAAAAGCATTTTGGAATCTTTCAGCTTAGCCTTTCAGTAGATCGAAGCTCTCATAAATCTAACCCATTCTACTGGCCCTTCAGGTTTTGGTCAGCCCAGAGGTCGCTGTAATAATGTCTTCCTGTAGCATTGCAATTTACATTCTATAATACTGTCTCTTGCCATCCAAATGCTCTTGCCAAATGCTCTTACCATCCAAAGAAATAAACTCAACAAAGCATGTTCTGGTGTTGTTGCTGTAGTGAATAAACTTGCATGATGGCAGAGAACTGGAAAGGTAACTTTTAGCTTGGCATATAGGTTTGTGATGCCAGTGAAGCTATAAAAGATTGCACATTGCGTAGGTTCAGTTTTGGTGCCAGTGGTCTGGTGACATCATGTGAAATGCATTTTGCGAAAATATATCAGCATGCGTGCTGTTGCAGGATGACACCTTTTCCGATGCTGAAACGTTTTATGCTTTTTGCATCTGCTCATTGACCATGCTGATAGGCAGACCGTTGTATCATACTGGATGAGTCAGCGCAAAAAGTGCCGCAAATTGTAAGAAAATGCAATGTCCTTTAGTAAAACAACAAATACAGTGAAAGCTCGTTAATTCACACCTCATTGATGCGAAATTTTAGATAATTCGAAGTTGTCGCCGCAGTCCGGTCTGCAGTGCATAGGAGACCATGTGTAAAACGATTTGTTAATTCGAACAGAAATTGCTGCCTCTACTATGGATAATTTGTCGCCGAGCGTCATCATTGTCAAACACTAGTGGAAGCTTTTACGGCCAAACGATAGGTGGCACGACCGGTTTTTTTCGAGCTTCAAGTGGCCTCCGAGCAAAGAGCGAGCGAAGTATGGCCTCCAAAATCCAGGGAGCAATTTTTTTTTTCCGTAGCCCTCCCGCTATCTCAGCGCCTGGCGCAACTTGCATACGCGGGACGCTGAGCAGTCGGCGGAGTAGTCCTAGCAGTCCTAGGCCGCATCCGGCAGCGTCACTTTGTTCCTCGAGCACGTTGTTCGTTCACGCCGTCAAGCCGTCTTATTCCACATCGAAGTTGCAATATGCCGCGGGGAAACTACTGCGCGAAGACTGTCAAGGAGAAGGTAGAGATTTTGCGAGAGGTTGACCAAGGGAACTCGAGCAAATACGAAATTGCGAGAAAGCACGGCATAGCTCCGAGCACGTTGTCAACCTACATACGCAACAGGACGGCCATTGAAAACGCCTATGAAGCCGAGGATTTTGGCGCCAGTCGAAAAAGGCTAAGGAAAGCGAAGTTCCCAGAACTGGAGTCAGCTTTGATTATCTGGGTTAAAGAAATGAGAGCCCAGAGTATCGCATTGAGCGGCCCTATCATCATGGCCAAGGTAGCCAATTTCACCCTGCGCTTGGACATTGAAGACTTTGTTGCCTCCGAGGGATGGTTTCATCGTTTCAGGGAGCGGCACAATCTCGTATTCCGCACGTTATCTGGCGAGGCAAAGGAAGTGGGCGCCGAAACATGCGCTACTTGGAGAAGCGACACCCTGCAGCAGTACTTGGAGAGCTACTCACCACAGGATGTGTTTAACGCTGGCGAGACAGCGTTATTTTTCAAGTTGCAGCCAAACAAGACGATCACCCACAAGGGAAACAGCTGTGCCGGCGGCAAGCGCAGCAAAGAGCGTGTCACTGTTTTGGTCGCCGCAAATATGACCGGTACGGAAAAGGCCCCCCTTTTTGTGATTGGCAAAGCACTCAAGCCACGGTGCTTCAAAAGCATGTGGTCACTGCCGACGGAGTATGCCGCAAACAAGAAAGCCTGGATGACAGGTGACCTAGGGCGACAGACGTGTCTTCTTGTCGTCGACAACTGTTCGGCGCACAAAGTCGACGTTGAGCTCAGAGCAACAAAGTTAGTGTTCCTTCGAGCAAATATGACTGCGGCCCTACAGCCAATGGATCACGGTGTGATAAGAAACATCAAGTGCATTTATAGGGGTCACGTGCTGGAGAGAATGATTTTGTGCGCGGGCGACAGGAAGGACTTCGGCATTATGCTGCTCACTGCCATGCACATGTTGGTGCGCGCATGGGAACAGGTGACCGCGACCACAATCGCAAACTGTTTCTGCCACAGTGGATTTGCAGCTGGAAGTGCGCAGGATAGTTGTGACGTCAACGTAGATGGGGCTGAGAAGCTCATGCCAGTGGCATTGCGCGACACTCTTCGGGGCGTACGTATTGCCGATTATGTTGAAGTTGACACCAGTGCATCAGTGTGTGGTGCACTGACTGATGAGGACATTAGCCAGTGCGCAGCCTGTTGCTGAAGAGCCAGAAGGTGAGGAAGACGAAGATGACGGAGCACCTGTGGGCCCATCAGCTTCTGTGGTAATGGAGGCACTTAATGGGGCGCGTCTCTTCAGAGGGTAAAGAGGATTCCCTGCGCCACGTCCGCGCGCTGGAACAGAGAGCAGCAGCTGTGGCATTCAGAGAAAAGAAGCAGATGGTCATCGCCGACTTCTTTGGCCAATAAATATTTTTCGTGCCCCGACCCCCGAAATCCACCCATTTTTGCTCACTTTCATTATTTCGAATTTTGTTTAATTTGAAATTGCTCAGTGCTCCCGTGGAATTTAAATTAATGAGCTTTTACTGTATTAGGGTGGAAAGCCTTAGATGCCAAAATTAGACACGAAAATTAACCGTCGACGTCCTTTGTCGACGGCATCCTGAGCCGTCAGGAATATGAGTCATGCAAAAAATCGTCGCATAAAATGGAGGCCGTGCGAAACAGAATGGTGAGGCAGTGGACCATGTTTGGTGCAGGAAAAGGTAAGTTCAACTCATCAGCTGAGAGAAAAAAAGATATTGCTTTCGTCTTCTAGTCACCTTAAAGGGGCCCAGCAACACTTTTCCTTGTCGCTATGAAATGAATTCACTGATAGAGTTTAGTGCCTCACGAATTCACTGCTGCAAAAATTTATTTAGAATCCATCTAGTACGAGCCGAGCTGGAAAGATTTGACGAACGACGCAATTGCATTCTCTATTCTCTTGTACCGGTGAGAGCTCGGGAAGCCAAACGGGGGGAGGATGGCATGAGGTAAGAAAATACGTCAGGCCTGCCTTGTAAATTTAAGGGTAGATGCTACTCGAAAAACGATTTTCTTTAATAAGAGTCTGAATTTAACACAAATTGGCATGCTAATAGTTTTTTCTCCTCTTTTCAAATATATCATTTATTTTCATGTAGATTGCTTGGTTTTCTTTCTGCAGGTCAGATACTGCAAAATTATGGCCATTGTTATGCAACAATTCTGACCTATAAAAATTTGAGATAAAGCATGCAGATATAGCTGACTATGATCCTTTGAAACTGTACAGTGCAAAAAACTATATAAATTTTGTGTGTAAAAAGGTGAAATACAATAATAAAATAGAAAAATTTACTATGGCTCTAGTTGCCAAGGGCTTTCAATGTTATGTAATTTTTGAAAAACATAATCAAGCAGCACTGACAATCTGAATAGATACTTGCATGCACTCTATGAGCCTTCATCATGCTATGTGCAAAATTTCATAGAGGTATGACAATTCTAAGTACACGAACTAGCGTGTATAAGAAGCACAGATCGCACAAAACGGCAAAAGGAGAAAGACGCATTTGAAAGTTTGAAACCCTTTTTTATCACAGAGTTGTTAGAAATGCATAATCTTTGGCCATAATGTTCAACGGAACTTTGAAAAGCACTGCAAGTTACTAGAACTGTCCTGCAGCATAGGTTGTGCCCTCACGGTCCTTGCGAGCACTCTCTTCTAGCCGTGCCCTTTTCGCTCCACGACGACGGTGGGCCCTTGCTTCGGCTGTCAGACGCTCGGACATTCTCTTGATGCGCCTCGCATCGCGGGAATCACTGAAAGTAACTAGATCTCTAGATGGCAGTATGTTGAGCTCTTCCAGGGTGTGCTCGAAAGTAGCATGACCCTTGTTGAACCACAGGATTGCCATAGCTGCGGCAGTCTCGACAACCGTTTGGGAGACAAACTTAGTTTTGGGGCAAAGTAGCCAAATTTTGCTGTTCAGGGATTCCGATGCGTTCTGGGCTTTCCCTTTGATGCATCGAGCAAGGAGCTTCTCATCCGTTAGCCGCTTATAAATGGGCAAAACAGCCAATCCCTGTGCTTTTGTCAGGAAAGGTGTGTGGCGTGGTGCAGGTTCACCAAGTGCTTCAGCGCGTTGATGTTTGCACCACGACTCTGTTCCTGCAGGGCAAAACTTGTGGCTGCCAGCATTGTCAGTAGAGCATGAGTGGAAGTACGAAGCCCATACTGCAGTGTACATATCCCGTACACTCCCCCTGTTGCTTGTTATGGCAATCTGATGGTATGTTTGGTGCTTCTGAATGGCTGGCTCTTTCATTTTCTGCCGTCGTGGTAATGGCACATGCAGCTTCCGTAGCGCGGTGCCAAGTCTCTTGGCCACATGATTAGTGCAGTCTTCTTTTTCTATATTGACAGCACCATAGACTTTTGACTCTGCAACTGCACTATATGCTTTGCTGTCACCGTCACTCAAGAATGTCATGAAATGCAGTGGGGTGTCATAAGTCAATGTTCTTTGCCAAATGCGCATTGCAGCCTCCATTTCCATGGCATGGGAGGAACAGTCTGCATTTTTTTCACAGACTGGGCCATGGAATGCCTGCCACACTTCCTCGTCTGGGTTCATATCCTTGTGCCCACTGCATGTCAGGCAGTAATTTGATATGACCTCGAAGTCTAAGCAGAGGCCAGTATCTAAGGAGATAACTGCGCCAATCCCGTTGTGGCTTTTGTGGCCCCTTTCTGCCAAGTGCCGTCGAACATAACAGCCACATCATTTTCGCCTGCTACTTCTTTCGTCAACTCTCTGGATCGGCGCAAGTTTTCACTCACAGCTGCCATGGCAGCGGTGTGCACCTTCTTTGCTATCGAAAAAAATCCTCGGTGGTCCATTGGCTTTGGGAGTCCAATAATGGAGCAAAATCTCGGCAATTGCTCATGCCCAATGCCGACAGCGTGTGCAGCCACCACCGCCTCCACATTTACAGCGAAACTATCTCGGGAGCTCCCACTGTCGTACCGTTGGCTCACTCGGCTGCTGCCGTCCGCCGTAACACGCAGTGATGTATCGGAGCACGAAAGAACAGTCACTGAGCATTCGCTGTTTTCGCAATGAAGTTCGAGGAGCGACGAAAGTCCCTTGCGCTTTTTTGCCGGCTCCCGAACGGCAAGTTTTTGAATACCGCAAGCAGGGCATGCCGCACCTGCCACGAGTGCAGTCAGCATGAGGGTGTCGCACAAAACTGTCGTTGCACAAACCTCATCGCGCTGTCTTTCGTCTTTTTCGAAGAAGCCGAGCTTCTTTTCTGAAGCACTGACGAAAGAAAGCGCAGCGTCAATCCAGTCATCGCAGCCACTGTCGCTCGCGCACTCGTCGATGCCGCCGTCAGGCCTAGCACACGTAGGCGCGTTCTCGTTCTTCGCCGTCGTTCGGGGCGCTTTACGCCGCCTTTCCTTGAACTTGTGCTTCGTTCGAAATTCTGCGGTCTCACGTTGCACTTTTTCGGGCTTGTCATCGCGGAAATATGCGTAGACGCGCAGAAAAGCAGACGGACCAAATGCGGATGGCCGGCACCAACACAGCGGACAATGACTCGGTAGCCAATGGCGATGCGGCTTAGAATGCCACGCGTTTCAAACCGTTCAAACCACGTGATAAAAAGGCCTTGTTTTTTATTTTTTTTTGCCCACGTACTAAACTGGCGGTCGTCGGAGCTGTAAGGAGAAGGCCGGACGCAACTTTCTCAACCGATCGCGATGGCGGGCGGCACTGCAACGGCGAGCAGCGCGCAGTCAAAGATGGCGAATATCGGCGCAAATTCACGAAATTTTGAGCCACCGCGAGGCTTTCATACACATTTTTTTGCATTTTGCGGTTCGAATTTAGTTTTGAAATTTTCACAGATGAAAGAAGGTTTCAAGATTACAATGCAATAAAAATCAGAAATACGAGAAATTTCGCTAAAAACGCGATTTTCCGACTCTCATCTCCCCTTAAGCACTTTTTCTCTCTTCTTTTTTTGTTCAAATACGTGTCTTTTCAGTGTGATCGCACGTGCACTTGTTGACAAGTTGCGGCCACCCGCGGCAGTCCCAGTAATGACCAAGCGCGCCTTGCTCGAATCGGCCAACGGCTAATGCAATGGCTGCGATGAGACATTTTTGAGCTTGTTCCGTCATTTACCGAGGAAAGAGAGAGCAATTTTCGGCAACTTTGAAGATTCAATGTGAATTCCAGGCCATGTGCTGTGCTATAATATTTGGCTCGCGTGTCCTTGGGGGCCTCTACTACGGATTGGCAGCGTTTTCTGACGCAAGTGTTGTAGGGCCCCTTCAAAGGACCACTCACCAGGTTTGACTATTTTGAGCTGACAAGCGCAATGCGTAGACAAGGCGTTCATGATCAGGTCTGCCAAAATTTGCAACGCTATGCGTCGCAGAAATGGGTCAAATTTCAAGATGAACGCAGCTCCCCCTCCCATCTCTTGGCGCGCCCAGAGAATGAGAGCATGACGTGCGCATATGATAAAAGGCTTTACATACACGGAAATGCATTGACATTGGTGCTCTACGTAAAAGACTCTGCTATGACGTTGCAAACAGTGGCACGTGACATGGCAAAAATTATTTAACACGGCATGCGTAGTTTATGTAATTCGTTGCTTGAAGAGATAATAAAAACAAGCTAAATAATGAGAGGCAATAAAGGAATGTGAGCCTACTTTTTCCACTTTTTTCCAGTGAATTGCAATGAGATGTGGAGCTAATGTGTTGGCGTTTCGCATGTGTTCGTGTCCTTGTGGTCAACGCGTCACGCAGACGACCGCCGTGGAACGCTCCTACGCTTTCGCGCACTCATTGTGCTCATCTATCTACCGTGTCTAAGCCAGCGTTTTCGAACCATTCCGCAGAAACAGTCAGAAGACCACAAAATAATGCTGGTCAACAAAGCAACGCGACTCGCGTGCTCGTGGGTTAGACTTGTTTGAGCACGTCACGCGCACGTGCCCTCTTGCTCGGATGCCGGAGAGGGTGGGGAAGAGCTTTGGCTTGCGAAGGCTACGCAGAGGAGCGGCAAGGGTTTCGAGCTCGCCTCCTCGCATCCTCGTTTCGCGACGCTGCAAAAAACCTGTTCTCTCCGCTTAGGATGAACCGATTCAAAAAATTTTTGTGGCAAAATGTTCCTCATCGGTAACCCAATAACTTTCACTGTCTAACTAAAATTTGATATGGGGCCTGGCAAGTGGCCCTTTAAGTAATTTCATAAGGGGCCCTGTGGTCGTTTTTTTTTTCCTCTTCCTTTGTAAGAACGGGGCACACCCACGCTACTGAGTACCACTTAGTGTAGTGGCAGAGTGTGAGTCAATAAAACAATGGTCAGCCTCACAATCTCAGGAAAATTATTGAAAAATAAATACTAAAGCATGGGAAACTTGCAATGTTGCGCCAATACAAATGACACTTTGTAGGATTTCATGCTTCCAGTTTGCGAGCAAAGATTTGTGGAGCTCACAAGTCGCAAGATGTGTGAATGGCTGAGGTGCTGTTTTCTCGGAAGTTTCTCTCGCGTCTGTTTTTCTCTGCTTTTTGCAGTTGCCGTCTGTCACCTACAGTGAGCAAGGCAAGCTCGGGTGCACTGGAATTGATGGACCTGTACATTTTGAACACGCCAGAGAAATTCATGACGGTGAGAAAGCGTGGGCTTTTATGCCAGTGAGAAAAAACTAAGATGTGACATATTGCACGTGCTTTCTTACAAGCTTTTTAAATTGTGTTCTGTCTGTGGACTGTGGCTGTAGACTCAAAAGTGAGATATTTCCTTTGCTGCTTGTTGGCAACGCAAGAATGATTATTTGTTTTGTGCTTACCACTCGCCTGTCGGCATTGCAGATAGGTCGTAACTACTAGTACATTTGGTTGATACCGTGTGTGACAGAGTACTACTGTGTGGACCACTTATAACGTGACTGCTTATAGTGCAGAACCCTTTACAATGCTGTCTTTTTCTACTCCTGTTTACCCTCCCTTAGAACCCCATGTGTATGCATACCGCTTATTGTGCAGTCCCCTAAGAATATAGACCGGTTATAATGCAGTTGTCGGAAATAGTTTGTGACAAACGCGCTAGTGAGTTTGTTCGGAAAGGAAGCACACTGGGTGCGCTGCCGGGGAGCGAACGACGAGGTTGTTACGAAGTAGGGGGGGAACGTGGAGTGAACGAACGAAGGGCGGAGGGAAGAAAAAAGAGAGGAGGACAGTTGCCTAGGTGACCGATAAGCCTTTGCACCTGCGCGACGTGGCTTCAGCGTACTACGTCACTAGCGTGGCTTCGGCTGTGTGCCGCTCAATGAGGCACGTGCGATCTCGTCCTTATCAACTGCATAAGCTTTACAGTTTTGAAAGGAGTCGTCGTTATCAAGCTTGCGACAAACACAGTGTTTGCTTTCTCGTCTGTAAATTGAAAACCGTTGTAAATTGAGCACACCGGAGCATCATTGCGCATGCGCAGACTAGTGCCATGCAAAATTGGCTCAGCGAGGCCAGTGTAGTTAACGCTACAATAATCGATACTTCATATTGATATGGCGCACACCCAGATGAAGCTGCGGCGCAGCGGATGGCCGCGCTGCCCAGCACTAATGTCCAGGATCAACTGTGGGCCATCTAGCGAGGAGACAGGGTCTCCAGTCCTCTTCGGGGGCTGCATAGTCCCAGGCCACGAATTTGCCAGTTTTTCAATAAAGTTGTTATCACCACCACACATCGCAAATAACTTTCTGTGCAATGGTCTTCAGAGATCACAAGAGATATTTGCCACTTAACCTTTTGCAGCCGCAGCGCCCATGGCGCCTCCTAGATTTAAAGTGCTTGCGATATGTGTTTATTTAACAAATAAACTGACTTGTCAAACACCTATTTAATAAGATTTTTGTAGGTTTAAAGCATTATACAACAAAGTTTATACATTTAAATAGCTTTAAATTATTTTATAGAAAATGACGTCACATCTGTGCGGCGCAGGAGCCACTTCTGTGTGGGACTGCCTGCTGCTTCGCGCGGCGCAGGAGATGCTGCCTTTCAGTTTTTTCACTCTCTCTCTCTTTTTTTATGAGTACATCGTCTCTCACATCCTCCTTAATCGTTTTTCTCCCCCTTTCTTTTCCTTAGCGGTTTTTTTTTTAATTTTTATATTGCTGAGTCGCCACACACGTGGCGACCCGTTATAATGGGAACGGCACCACATCATCATCATCATCTGCCGATGTGTTGGTGATGAACCTCCGGGATACCTCCGGGTGACGGATGGGGCGGCGCCATTTTTACTTTGTGTGGCGCATCGTTCGCATCGAGTCAACGCGTTTTCGTCGAATCGGTGTCCTTGAGCCACTGCAGCTGAGAGATGATAGGTCGGCATTTGAGGTCATTCACTACAGGATTCGAACTGCAAGTGATTAAATCTGCCGAGGAGCATGGCAAGCGTGAAGCTGGGCGCAAGTATGATGTAGATGAGAAGCGCGTGTGTTATTGAGGGAAGCAGTCAGATGCCCTTGCTGCTACCAACAGGAGCTGAAAAGCCTTTTGTGGGAAAAGTGCAGGTATCCAGAACTGCAAGGCGAACTTCTCAAATAAATCATCGATACTTGAAGAGACGGCCACGCGGTATTGACTGATATGATACACGAGAAAGCCCTAAACATCGCTCGCCACTTGGAAATCCCTCAGACATAATGCAAGTCAAGTCCGGGATGGGCTAACGCGGTTTATGAACCGCAATGAGCTCTTTATCCACCGTTGAACGATGCTTTGTCAAAGGCTGCCAAGCGAGTACTCAAGTGAAGTGATGAAATTTCATCGCTTTGTGAATCGTCTTCGGAGGGAGCACGAATATGACCTCTCCCAAATCCGCAATGCAGATCAGAGTCTTGTGTGGTTCAATGCACCAGAGAGCACCATAGTGGACTTAAAAGGCGCGAAAAATGTCACTGTGCGCCCTACCGGCACTAGAACGTCAAAGGTGCATCTGTGATGCTGTGCGGGACAGCAGACGGCAAGGAAACTTCCATTGTACGTTGTGTTCAAGAGGAAGACTCTCCCAAAAGAAGTTCCCTGAGGGCATCGTTGTGCGTGTCCAAAAAAAAGGGTTGGATGTGCGAGGAACTTGTCGTGGACTGGGTGAAGACTGTCTGGGCAAACAAACCTGGAGGCCTGCTACAGCGGAAAGCCCTCCTTATTCTGGACAGATTTAGGGGCCACTTGACGGGTCGTGTCGAAAACAGACTTGCCACGACTCGTACAGACTTGGCCGTTATTCCTGGAGGACTGACGAGTGTGTTGCAGCCACTAGGCATGTGCATTAACCGCCCATTCAAAGCGGAATTTCGCCGCTGCTATTCGGAATGGATGGCTGGGAGCATTCATGAGAAGGCGCCGAAGGGACAGCTGAAGCGGGCATCGCTCCAGCAAGTTTGTGAGTGGATTTTGAGTGCGTGGCGTGTCGTTCCATTTGAAGTTGTCGCAAGAAGCTTTAAAGTAGCTGGAATTTCAAACTGCATGAGTGGCACTGAGGATGATCTTCTCTGGGAGGATGCCGACGCCGAGGCGGGTGCTTCCGGTGATGAGGACGGGGAGAGTGAACTGGAATCTTAATAAAAACAATCCTGGCTAGTCATTTGTGACTCTTTCTCTCTGCTACTGTTGTGAAAACGGTACAGACCTTTGGTGAGCTGTCATCAGCGCGATTTGTGTAAGGGCTGAACCAAGCAATAATTTCGAAAAAAAAAGTGCAGCCCCTACACGAGTATGTATGTTCATCGAGGAACCTTGCTGACTGAAGCTCGCTTCATGCGACCCGATGGAGTCGATCGGTGATTGCTAGCCTCCAGCCACTTCTCGTACTCCCGGCGTGCGAGGTCTTTAAAAGGCTTATTAATGCAGACATCCAGTGGCTGGAGCTGCGATGTCAGTCCCGGTCAGTGTTGGCCTTGCCGGGTGCTTTTTTTCACCTCATCAGTCAAATGGCCTCTAAATGCGTTCAGCACAATCATAGCTGGAGTGTTGAGAAGTGCTCCTGGACGTCTTCTCCACACAACACGGAGCCACTACCTCATCATGGTGCTTTCTATCCAGCCCTTGTCATTGTACCTGACGTGCATCCGGTGTGGGAATATCGCAATCTTGGGTAAAGTCTTTCTCTTTAATATGAGAAATGGCGGCAGCTTACGCCCATCTGCCATGCACGCCATCATCACCGTCACCCGGGTCTTTCCGTTACCCGTTGTGCGAATGCGCACCTCTTTGGTGCAGAGCTCATCGATTACATAGCCAGCTGATATGTCCGAAAAGATCGGGGTCTCATCCGCGTTACCGATCTGGCCTACGGGGTCGTTCTTCTCCCTCTTCGTCTTGATCGCGTACCGCTGAAACTCAACGGGTTTCTCCTCATACTTGGCCGGAAGCTTCTGGCAAATCGAAGTCCTTTGACGAAGCGAGAATCTCGCGCGACGCATGAACTTATGTACCGATGAGCGACTGGCTTTGAAGGTGTCACGGGGCACGCTGGCCTCACGTGCAAGCTCCCTCACTTTAATCTGCATGAGTTCAGGGTTCACAGGCAGAAACTGGCCACGACGTTGGCGCACAAATTCTGCCACGTCTGCTTCGATTTCCGGGAAACGGCCGGTCTTGGACCCATGGAACGCCTTACGTGTCGGTGCGGCTTTGAAAATGCGGTTCGGAACTTACTCCTACCTTGAATGGTATACTCCATCACTCTGAGATGCCATGCTGCACTTGAATTTCCCCTATTTTCGGCCAGCAGGATCGCCTGTTTTTTAAATGTGGTAGATTCCCTGTGTTCATGATGACTGGCAATGCGGAAAAAACAGCGATGACCGACTGCGAGGCGCGAAAAGGCGACGTTTTTGCGAAATTATTGTTATCTACGTGTTGCCGCTGGGGCTGCTATGGCACTAGCTGCGCTGGCGCACAATGCGAACGCCGCAGCATACCGTAGTGGCGCGCGCGTAGACGGCGCACTGAGCGGCGGTGCTCCAAGACATCAGGTGGGCGGCAGCGCCTCGGTGCCCTCACACGCGGGGTCACTGGAGGTGCAAGTCGGAATAAATTGTGCCATATGGGGCGACGAAACCCCGAAGTTCCTGGAATGTGTGGTGCACGTTACAAGGATAAAGATTTAAAATAAAAAAAAAGGCTCGAAAAAGTTTCGCGCTATATTTCTGCCGCTTTTTGTCACGAACCCGATTATAACATGAGGTGGCTTTTTCACTTGTAAATTTTCGGAAAATAAACTCGTTATATTTGTGCAAATATGGTACTTCGTATAACATTACAATTTTTTGCTATCGCTTTCATTGCATTGGATTGAGGGTGCCCTCATGTTGTTTCCAAAGCTAATCGCGTAATCATGAAGGCTACAAGCCTGCGAATTCGCGACACGGCGCAAGACAGAAGTGCGTGACGAGTCGACTTACGACTTGTAGTCTTTGTAGTCTCGGAGAGTTTTCATCAGCGCCTTATCTGACATGCCTTTGGCAGTGACGACACGGTTGTCCGCATTAAAAAAAAAGAAGGAAAAAAAGCAAACCTAAACATAGTCTGGAGCCATATCATGCGTGCGCAGTGAAACCATGCATGCGTGCACAGCGTCAGAATCGAAGAGCGATCTGAAACTGCTCGGTAAAGTGCCCTTCATATGCAGTGCCGCCCAACATATGTGACACTAACTAAAAGCGTGGCATTGCCAATGCAAAAGTAGTTTTCTTTCTCTTTTTTTTTGTCTTGATTTTGGTTTGGAGAGGGGGGGGAGGAAGCACATCTGCGCATGCGCTCGCGGCGGCAAGAACGACGGCCACGCCGGCTAGTAGGGCGCATGGCCAACGCGCCCTGCGCAACGCCTGCTCGTGCCGTGCGTGCCGTTGCTCCGCGCTTTGTTGGCGGGGCATCCGCGGAAGATGCATGCTTGTAAAGACGGCAAAATCCAGGGCAAAATTTCTAGATTGTTTGTGTGGAAAATTTGTTATATCAAGTTTGTCTCTCCCTGTTACTTCGTTACATAGCGGTCGCAAATACATGCCCTTCTATGCAGCAATAGTGTGGGATAGAAAAACTTCGTTATATTGAGGAATTCATTATGGAGGTTGGTTATAAGCAGGTTTAACTGTCCCCCGGTTTCGCCACGACTCGCATTTTATGACGAGTTGGTTTGGTCCCAAGAATATTCCCATAGAAACAATGTATTAAGAGGAGATGCGAGTCGAAAAATCGCTTTTTTAGCGAAATTTCTCGTATTTCTGATTTTTATTGCATTGTAATCTTCAAACCTTCTTCTTTCATCTGTGAAAATTTCAAAACTAAGTTCGAACCGCAAAATGCAAAAAAATGTGTATAAAGGCATCGCGGTGGCTCAAAATTTGTGAATTTGCGCCGATATTGGCCATCTTTGACTGCGCGCTGCTCCCCGTCGCAGTGCCGCCCGCCATCGCGATCGGTTGGGAAAGTTGCGTCCGGCCTTCTTCTTACAGCTCCGACGACCGCCAGTTTCGTACGTGGGCAAAAAAAAATAAAAAACGAGGCCTTTTTATCACATGGTTTGAGCGGTTTAAAACGCACGGCACCCTAAGCCGCATCGCCATTGGCTACCGTCTGCTTTTCTGCGTGTCTACGTATATTTCCGCGATGACAAGCCCGAAAAAGGGCAACGTGAGACCGCAGAAGTTTCGAACGAAGCACAAGTTCAAGGGAAGGCGGCGTAAAGCGCCCCGAACGACGGCAACGAACGAGAACGCGCCTACGTGGGCTAGGCCTGACGGCGGCATCGACGAGTGCGCGAGCGACAGTAGCTGCGATGAAGGGATTGACGCTGCGCTTTCTTTCGTTAGTGCTTCGGAAAAGAAGCCCGGCTTCTTCGAAAAAGACGAAAGACAGCGCGATGAGGTTTGTGCAACGACAGTTTTGTGCGACACCCTCTTGCTGACGGCACTCGTGGCAGGTGCGGCATGCCCTGCTTGCGGTATTCAAAAACTTGCCGTTCGGGAGCCGGCAGAAAAGCGCAAGGGACTTTCGTCGCTCCTCGAACTTCATTGCGAAAACAGCGAATGCTCAGCGACTGTTCTTTCGTGCTCCGATACATCACTGCGTGTTACGGCGGACGGCAGCAGCCGAGTGAGCCAACGGTACGACAGTGGGAGCTCTCGAGATAGTTTCGCTGTAAATGTGGAGGCGGTGGTGGCTGCACGCGCTGTCGGCATTGGGCATGAGCAATTGCCGAGATTTTGCTCTCCTATACGTCACTGCGTGTTACGGCGGTAGGCAGCAGCCGAGTGAGCCAACAGTACGACAGTGGGAGCTCCCGAGATAGTTTCGCTGTAAATGTGAAGGCGGTGGTGGCTGCATGCGCTGTCGGCATTGGGCATGAGCAATTGTCGAGATTTTGCTCCATTATTGGACTCCCAAAGCCAATGCACCACCGAGGATTTTTTTTCGATAGCAAAGAAGCTGCACAGCGCTGCCATGGCAGCTGTGAGTGAAAACTTGCGCCGATCCAGAGAGTTGACGAAAGAAGTAGCAGGCGAAACTGATGTGGCTGTTATGTTCGACGGCACTTGGCAGAAAGGGGCCACAAAAGCCACAACGGGATTGGCGCAGTTATCTCCTTAGATACTGGCCTCTGCTTAGACTTCGAGGTCATATCAAATTACTGCCTGACATGTAGTAGGCACAAGGATATGGGCCCAGACGCGGAAGTGTGGCAGGCATTCCATGGCACAGTCTGTGAAAAAAATGGACTGTTCCTCCCATGCCATGGAAACGGAGGCTGCAATGCGCATTTGGCAGAGAACATTGACTTATGACACCCCACTGCATTTCATGACATTCTTGAGTGACGGTGACAGCAAAGCATATGGTGCAGTTGCAGAGTCAAGTCTATGGTGCTGTCAATATAGAAAAAGAAGACTGCACTAATCATGTGGCCAAGAGACTTGGCACCGCGCTACGGAAGCTGCATGTGCCATTACCACGAGGGCAGAAAAAGAAAGAGCCAGCCATTCAGAAGGTCCAAACATACTATCAGATTGCCATAACAAGTAACAGGGGGAGTGTACGGGATATGTACACTGCAGTATGGGCTTCGTACTTCCACTCATGCTCTACTGACAATGCTGGCAGCCACAAGTTTTGCCCTGCAGGAACAGAGTCGTGGTGCAAACATCAACGCGCTGAAGCACTTGGTGAACCTGCACCACGCCACACACCTCTCCTGACAAAAGCACAGCGATTGGCTGTTTTGCCCATTTATAAGTGGCTAACGGATAAGAAGCTCCTTGCTCGATGCATCAAAGGGAAAACCCAGAACGCATCGGAATCCCTGAACAGCAAAATTTGGCTACTTTGCCCCAAGACTAAGTTTGTCTCCCAAACGGTTGTCGAGACTGCCGCCGCTATGGCAATCCTGTGGTTCAACAAGGGTCATGCTACTTTCGAGCACATCCTGGAAGAGCTCAACATACTGCCATCTAGAGATCTAGTTACTTTCAGTGATTCCCGCGATGCGAGGTGCATCAAGAGAATGTCCGAGCGTCTGACAGCAGAAGCAAGGGCCCACCGTCGTCGTGGAGTGAAAAGGGCACGGCTAGAAGAAAGTGCTCGCAAGGACCGTGAGGGCACAACCTATGCTGCAGGACAGTTCTAGTAACTTGCAGTGCTTTTCAAAATTCTGTTGAACATTATGGCCAAAGATTATGCATTTCTAACAACTCTGTGATAAAAAAAAAGGTTTCAAACTTTCAAATGCGTTTTTCTCCTTTTGCAGTTTTGTGTGATCTATGCTTCTTATACACGCTAGTTCGTATACTTAGAATTGTCATACCTCTATGAAATTTTGCACATAGCATGATGAAGGCCCATAGAGTGCATGCAAGTATCTATGCAGATTGTCAGTGCTGCTTGATTATGTTTTTCAAAAATTACATAACATTGAAAGCCCTTGGCAACTAGAGCCATAGTAAATTTTTCTATTTTATTATTGTATTTCACCTTTTTACACACAAAATTTATATAGTTTTTTGCACTTTACAGTTCCAAAGGATCATAGTCAGCTATATCTACATGCTTTATCTCAAATTTTTATAGGTCAGAATTGTTGCATAACAATGGCCATAATTTTGCAGTATCTGACCTGCAGAAAGAAAACCAAGCAATCTACATGAAAATAAATGACATATTTGAAAAGAGGAGAAAAAACTCTATTAGCATGCCAATTTGTGTTAAATTCAGACTCTTATTAAAGAAAATCGTTTTTCGAGTAGCATCTCTTCTTAAAAACCTTGGTTGTACGGTGCAGTTTTATGCCAACCCCACGTCTTACGATGATTTTCAGATTTTTTCCGAAAGAAAAAAACTACCTTTACTCGAATCAAATGTCGACCAAATATTCAAGAGTGCAAAATATGTACTTGTATTCCCCTAAGTTGAAGTTATTCTACCGGAAGTTGATGCGCTTATACGTATGCCTTGATCGCGTGCATACGCATTCGAGGTCGTTATCTAGTCAAGCTCTATCTACAGAGACTAGCTTCAGCCGGCCGAAAAAGCTGATATTTTCACGTTTTCTGTCTGTGAAAATTTTTCCTGGTCGACATACAGCTGATCTTCTGCATTTATCGCAGTCTCAGGCTTGTGCACGCATAAGGGCATGACGAAGCTGTTTTCACCGTGTAAATTTACTTCCTCTTGACATCAACGTTCATTATAACCGGGAGACATCATTAGTTGCACTTCAAAAGTCAGCAAATTACATCATACACAGCTCAGTCGCACACGAGGGCATTCTATGCAAACTCGTGGTCCGTCCCCATTATGTGATAGCGATGACACTGTGTCTGACTCTTCTGACGGGAGGCTGTTGCCAATGTGGTCTCCGTTTTATTCTCACACGCGCGCAATTTTCGGACTTCTTCTATCAGTAAAAAGATGCACATTGGATTCTATTTTTTGATTGAGATTTGGTCGGACCTCCATCAACTAAGTAATGCTGCCGTTAGCGGCCACTGTCAAGAATGATTCTATCTACCTTCCTTGCAGAGGCACAAAGGTATGTCGTGGGCTTACTCATGCGATTTGTACATGGTTGTCACTGCCTATAATCTAAGTTTTTTCATTATACGACGGGTCTGCATGATCTTCTGAAAGTTGTAGAATCGGGGTTTCACTGCTGGTAATGGTGCTATCACTGTAATCATTATATTGCCACTAGTATAGGTTCTGCTAGTGTCGTTACTATTGATGCTGGCAGGCTTGTATGTGCCGCTGTTGAAAAGAGGACGAAGACAAGCTTGCGGAAAAAATGATAGTCATATTGCTAATGGTCGGACCAGCCTGACGTCTTTGTGTGCTGTCAGTTACAGGTTTTTGTTGCAGCATAACGTGACAATATTTTGCTTGAACCTGTCATGATATCCTGTGTACAACTCTTGGCTACCCTAGTGGAAAAAACGGTACACAAAGAAAGAGAAAGGGGAGTGTGAATTGTCCCACTGTACAAAGATGTGTGCAAGCACTTTTAGAGTTGTCCCAGTTTTATTGGGTGTTTCTTTAGTGTGCCAAAGTTTCATGAAAAAGAAACTTGCAGATTCTTGTAAAATGTAAAGTGATGTAAATAATTTGTTGAAAGTTTGGATCTTTCTCATGAATTTACAGTTTTACCTTATGTTTGTGCCCAATTTCAGCGTTCAGCCCTAAGAGAGAAGTTCAATTTTTCTTGTGCAAACATTGAAAATTATATTATTGGTTCTTTTGGTACAGCCTGTGCATTTATGAGCCCGAGTTTTTCAAAAGCACAAAAAGTGAGTTGTATAAAGTGCTTGCATTGTTTTCCATGTTTTTTGCTTTCCTGTGTACCCGTGACCTTTTCCTGACACTACAAGAGCTTTTACCATGTATGTATGCGATAGCACTTCCTTCCAAGCGATGTGGCTCAGTCTCTCTCACTGAGGCTGTATTAAAGCGGCAGTCTTGTCTGACATTGTTCATTTATGAATTTGATGCAGGAGCTGAAAATTAAGGGCTGGTGGATTATGGGCACATCAAGTTTTTACGACTCCATGCGGCAAGCATCACACAGTGGAAGTTCCAAGCTCACTTGGGACCTACCGCCACCTGACAAGCCTGTGCTACTGATTGTTGGTCAGTGTTTGCTTCAATGACGTGGTAGAAGTTGTGTCTTCCTGAAGTGAGACGTGTGTCTTAAAATACGTTGGGCGAACTGAATGAAATTTTGTATGCTTATTGAGTTACTCCTGCAGAATCCAAATCTTTGAATAGATTTTTAATAGGTACATTGGAAAAAAAGTTATGTTCTCATGTATAACTCTTAGTAATTTTTGGCGACATCTCTTCATCAAAAAAGAACAAACATTGCCAGAAGGGTCGTTTAGCCAGTGGTGCTATTTATTTTCATATAATGCTGTTTACCATGAAACGGAGTTTATCGGCACAAGTAGTACTTGCACAGCAGGTCTATTGATGCAGAAAGCGGCGGCAGCAACGGACTCGGGAATCACAGCACTGGGGGCAAACGCTCGCGCTTGGCTCCTCTCGCTAAAGGCGTGACCCACTGCGGCACATAATCTTCTTCCTCTCTACAATACTCCGGCGACGAAGACGAGCCATCCTGGCAAGTCAAGGTGACGAAAGTAGGAGTGGGTCGTGATAGGGCTTGAGACTACTGACGTGGACAGTCTCACCACCAAGGTGTCGCCTGTCTGTAGATGGCGTGACCGGCTCAATCACATATGTTTCATGAGATCTACGTTCGACCACGCGATAAGGATCGTGAAACTTGGGGCCAAACTTGGAGGACAGACCTGGGGAGTGGAAGGGCAGTCGGAGCCAGACGAGTGAGCCCACGGCAAAAGTTTCGACTTGCTGTTGCGGTCGTGGCGGTCTTTTTCGAGTACTTGCTTGTCCGAGATGAATGATCGGGCCAACTGACGACACTCTTCAGCGTGGTGCACAATTTCAGAGAGAGGGTTGAACTCTGAGACGTCGGGACGATACGGCAAAATGGTGTCAAGGGTGGAGCATGGCTCACGGCCATATAAAAGAAAGAAAGGCGAGAAGCCTGTGGTTGACTGCGTTGCGGTGTTGTACGCATAAGTCACAAATGGAAGAATAACATCCCAGTTCGATTGGTCGGAATTGACATACATGGCGAGCATGTCTCCTAGCGTTCGGTTGAAGCGCTCAGTTAGACCGTTGGTATGCGGGTGGTAGGCTGTAGAGGTGCGGTGCACCGTGCGGCGTGCCCGAAGAAGTTGTTCTACAACTTGGGATAAAAAGACACGCCCTCGATCACTCAGCAGTTCACGTGGTGCCCCATGACGCAGTACGAAGCGTCGCAAGACCAAATTGGCTACGTCATGTGCACCAGGCGTAGGTAGTGGAGCTGTTTCAACATACCTCGTCAGATGGTCGACTGCGACAATGATCCATCGATTTCCAGTGGCAGTGTACGGAAGGGGATCATATAAATCGATTCCAACGCGGTCGAAAGGGCGCGCCGGACACGGTAGAGGCTGTAATAATCAGGGTGAATGGGCCGCTGTCTTTCGTCGTTGGCATAATGAACAGGACGGAATGTATTTTTGTACAAAGGTGTACATACCACGCCAGTAGTAACGCTGGCGGATCCGGTGATATGTTTTTAGCACATCAGCGTATGTTTTTAGCACATCAGCGTGAGGATGTTGTGGGTCAGCATGAAAATACGCACAGATATCAGATCGCATGTGGCGTGGTATAACCAAGAGCCATTTACGCCCATCCGCATGGTAGTTTCTGCGGTATAGTTGCGCATCCCGTATCTCGAAATGTGTGGCTTGGTGGCGAAGAGCGCGTGGGTACGCAGACGATGAGGAGTTGGAAAGAATGTTGAGGAGAGATTTTATCCATAAGTCTTTCCGCTGTTCAGACGACATGCTTGAGACGGAAATGGGAGCGATGGGAAAGTTGGCGTCCGAATGCAGGTCTGCGCTGGATCTCACTGGTGATCGCGAGAGGGCGTCCCCATCAGAGTGTTTTTATCCTAAGCGGTAGACGACTTGAATGTCGAATTCTTGTAGGTGAAGAGTTCAACGTCCAAGGCGACCTGAAGGATCTTTTAGCGACCCCAACCAACAAGGTGCGTGGTGGTTTGTCACAACGTCGAAACTCTGTCCGTACAAGTAAGGACGAAACTTGCTCAATGCCCAAACGA
This sequence comes from Rhipicephalus annulatus, assembly GCA_013436015.1. Classification (NCBI taxonomy): domain Eukaryota; kingdom Metazoa; phylum Arthropoda; class Arachnida; order Ixodida; family Ixodidae; genus Rhipicephalus; species Rhipicephalus annulatus. The sequence goes on from WOVY01001223.1 coordinate 61,919, forward strand.
TTGCGAGGCATTCTTTTTCAGTTACGGAGTAGTTCATTTCCGCTTTCGTGAGTGCGCGGCTTGCATATGCGACGACGTACTCTGGAATACCGGGCTTTCATTGCGCGAGTACAGCTCCCAGACCAACGTCACTGGCGTCTGTGTACACTTTAGGGGGGGCATTTGGATCGTAATGGCGTAGAATAGGTGGCGACGTAAGCAGGCGGCGCAGTGCTAGAAGGCTTCGTCACATGCCGGGGTCCAGTTAGAAAGATTAGCTGGACCATTCAGTAGTTGCGTAAGTGGGGCTATTATTGATGCAAAGTTGTGGACGAAACGGCGAAAATACGAGCACAAGTCGATGAAGCTTTTAAGTTGTTTGAGTGAAGTCGGCTTTGGAAAGTTGGCTACGGCTCGAAGTTTGTCTGGGTCGGGGCGAATTCCATCCTTTGACACAACGTGACCAAGTATAGTAAGTTGGCGAGCCCCGAAGCGGCACTTCTTTAGGTTAAGCTGGAGGTTTGCCTTAGTAAGGCACTGAAGAATTGTGCGCAGACGGTCGACGTGGGTAGGGAAATCAGGAGAAAATACGATAACATCATCAGGGTAATATAAGCATATCTACCATTTAAGGCCGTGTAAAACGCTGTCCATCATTCCTTCAAACGTTGCAGGTGCGTTGCACAGACCGAATGGCATAACCGTGAATTCGTATAGGCCATCCGGTGCAACGAACGCTGTTTTGGGACGGTCACAATCTGCCATCGGAACCTGCCTGTAACCTGAACGTAAGTCCAGCGAAGAAAAGAATTCAGCACCTTGTAGGCAATCGATAGAGTCGTCGATGTGGGGAAGAGGCTACACATCTTTCCGTGTAATTTTGTTCAGTCGCCGGTAGTCGACACCAAATCTAATCAAACCTTCTTTTTTCTTCACTAGCACAACAGGTGAAGACCAGGGGCTAGAAGATGGCTTGATTGCACCGCGCTGAAGCATATCGTCCACATGCTCTGCAATTACACTTCGTTCCTTGGGTGATATGCAGTAAGGGCGTTGCCGTAAAGGAGGGTGCGTTCCAGTGTAGATTGTGTGAGCGACGGTGCTAGTTTGACTCAGTGCCTTTTGAGGAAGGTCAAATGAATCACGGAATTCATGCAGATGGGTTATTAGCTGGTTCCGTTGATCCAGAGGAAGCTTGCTGTCGATGGAACGATCGAAGATATCCGAGGAGTAGTCATCCAGCGTAAAAGGAGGAGTAACAGCGTTCAGTTGAAGTTGCTGGCCAGTGTCGTGGGACTCAATAGGCACAATAGCGTTGTCATCAACAGGGAGAACATAGCCCAGTGTTTCGTGAGCTCTTAAGGTGAGAGGGCATGAGCTAGGATTGCAAACGACAATTCCAGAAGTATCTTGGTGAGGTGGCAGAACGGCGTATGCCAGAGACATACCGTGGCTGCGACTGAAAACGTCAGATGGGGAGAACACAACGGTGGAGTCGGACAATTCATTGCGATTGACGGGGACAACGATGGCACTAAGAGGAGGAACATCAATGTGGGAAGCAACAAGATGCTTGCCAAGGTGAGTGCGCTCATTGTCGGTAGATGGCGCGTCAGAAAACACAGAAAATTCCACCTGCGGGCGAGCGCAGTCAATTACGGCATAGTGGCGTGACAAAAAATCCCATCCAAGTATCACCTCGTGGGAACAAGTGGCGAACACGAGAAATTCGATGTGGTACAGGACGTCCTGAATGATTACTCTCGCCGTACACGCTCCGACTTGTCGAATAGGTTGCGTGCTCGCAATATTCAGCAATACGTCGGAAGGCGTCGTCGTTACTTTGCGTATCTAATGGCATAGTTTTTGACTCATCACAGATACGGCGGCACCCATGTGTATAAGCGCAAGAGTTCATAGACCTTCAACAAACAGTTCCAGAACGTTTGTGGGGGACGGGCGAGGACTTATACAATGCGACAATTTCGCAGCTCGTGCCTCCGGAGCTGCGACAGTCAGTTTTCCGTCTCTACGGGGTTCGGTCGGCGACGCAGCGTGGACGGAGAAAGGTAGCAGCGTGGTGAGGATGAGCGACGGGGACCGAATAGTCGGTAGTCGGCAGCAGGGTGGGAGTGTAGTTCGGATGGGGACGGGTCGCGTTGCACTGATTGTCGGTCGCATGGACGGGGCATTTCTCGTTGCGCGTTGTACGGGGCCGGGAAAGAGTCGTCAGAGTACCTCGGAGCAGCAGCCGGGCCCGTTGCAAAGCGCCGGCGACAGAAGCGCGCCAGGTGATCTGGATATCAGCATGCAAAACAGATTGGACGATTGTCAACTGTGCGCCAAGGGTTTCCGTTAAAGTGCTGTTGTGTTGCTGGAAATGGCGTCGTTGGTACTCGTAGAGGCTGGGGAGTCGGCCGAAGTGGAGGTCGTGGTGGAGTAGCAGCAACAGCAGCGTAAGTCAATGGCGCGGTGACAGGTGTAGTCTGAGAGACGGGCGGCAGTGCCTCGGAGACCTGCGCCTGTATTACCTGTCTGATGGCGGGCGCGAGACGCTCAGAAGAGGGTTCCGTTGCCGGTTGATACGACAGACACGAAAGTTGCCGGGCCACCTCCTCGCGTACATATCATTTGGTTTCCGACATGATTGTGTTGTGGTCTCCACCTAAAGTCAATGCCGCGAGAGTTTCGTCGGTAGCCGCTGGCCGCCGTGTCATGACCCGTTGTATGCGCAATTCCTCGATGCTCTGGCAAAGAGTGGCGAGTTCGGACACGGTACGGGGGCCCTCGGCCAGCAGCCTCTGGAAGGCGTCGTCTATCCCCTTCAAGATGTGTTTGATCTTATCTGCTTCGATCATCGAAGGGTCAAAGCGCTTGCACAAGTCGAGCACATCCTCGATGTAGCTTGTGAAGCCTTCCCCCTGAAGCTGTGCGCGTCCCCGTAGACGCTGTTTAGCACGGAGCTTGCGTACCTCGGGGCGACCGAATACATCGGTAATGTGTAGCTTAAATGCACCCCAAGTGGCAAATTCCGAGTGGTGGTTGTTAAACCAGAGATTCGCTACCTCTTTCAGGTAGAAGGGTACATATTGCAGCTTCAATGTGCCGTACCACTTGTTGCTTGCGCCTACCTTTTCAAATGTCAACAGCCAATCTTCTACGTCTTGCTCATCGGTACCGTCGAAAAAAGGTGGATTGCGCACGCGTAGCGCAGTGGGCACGATGACCATCGGAGGCTGGGTCGTACCTTGCTGGGTGGTTTCTTCAGCCATTTCTGGGATGGCAGGTAGTTTCCTGTTGCGGAGTTCCAGGTTGAAATACCCCGCACCTCCACCACTCTGAAACGGGGTTTATTGCCACAAGTAGTACTTGCACAGCAGGTCTATTGATGCGGAAAGCGGGCGGCAGCAACGGACTCGGGAATCACAGCACTGGGGGCAAACGCTCGCGCTTGGCTCCTCTCGCTAAAGGCGGGACCCACTGCGGCACATAATCTTCTCTCTACAACCAAATTATAGTTCCCGGTAATCATAAAGTGTATAAAGCAAAAATTTTTCGCTCATACTTGCATCAGTTTTTATTTCACTGAGAGTTCAATGAAAACAATCAAATCAGCATCATCGGCTAGACCAGCCCTCTGGCAGTCTTGCCACATACGTCATTTTTGTGTGTGACAAAGCAAAGTGGCTGAAAAGCACTGTAACAAGTATGCTCTCAGAAAGCGTATATATTTTTATTCCAATGCAGATACAGTCGAACCCCGCTACAATGAAACCGATGGGGCGCATAAAAAATTTCGTTGCAACGAAAATTTTTTGTAGTGAAATTTCTTGGCGTCCACGCTGGATGCAGCTGCGTGTTCAATCCGTCCAGCGGCTATTGCGGGACATGCCTCGCCGAATTTTGTCAGGCATTCCATGATCGCCGTCGTTTCTTGCCGAAAACGTGGCGTTATTTTTCTTCAGATGAATGTCTTCGTACATTTGAGCAGCTTAATAATCGAAGTAGTTCAAACGTGGTAGTGAAGTTGCGAACATGAAGAACGTCGCGGAGCTGCCGAAATCTCGAGCTGAGCGACTGCGCAATCACGAAGCGAGATTGGGCAAAAAAAAGCAAGACAAATGCAATGGACCCATAGGAGGCCAGCGCACAGGGCGAGCGCGTGCTTTGACGAATTACGAGCGTGCAAGCGACATTTGGAAAATGAGTGGTAGTGTTGCTCTCAGTGCACCGGCACCATTTTGAAGATAGCGAAAAGACTGTACAAAGAAGGCAGCTTCAAAATTACACCAAGATGGCGGCGCCTGGTCGCAACGTTCAGAAGTTACGAGCGTGCAAACTTCGAAGATAATTAGCCAATTTTCGGTCGTTTCGCCTGCACTTTGACAGGTAAAACGCTGTCTTTTTAATATTTCTAGGTTGAGTACAGCTTTCAGATTTCGCCGGGAGATTATTAAAGGTTTGAACTTCACGATACTGCACTTTTTTGAAAATCAACTTTTTTGTGATTTTTCACCATTTCAGGACCCGCATGTCCCCTTGAGTATGTTACACCGTTGCGTCGCCTGGACGGCGCTTCTTATAAACGTCTCTGCTTTCCCCTGTGCACGCGAGCGCCTCCGCATGCTCCGGTCCACGGCAGAAACCTCAATCACATCCTTAGACGTCTTGCTGTTTTCCCAGCGAAATCGCTATCTATGTTAATAGTCATGTTGTTACGACGTTTCGTACTTTTTCACTTAAACACCCTCTTACAAAACGTCTCGTGCCGCTCCATATAGCATTGGGTCGAGAGGTGCACCTTCCAGCCTTCTTGGTGTAGAGAGAAGCTTTGCAGCCGGTACCAGCACACCACCCCTAAGAGACGTTTGGAACTTGCGTTTAATCACAGTTGCTCCAAGATTGCATACTAAGTTCAACACCAATGCGTGCGCAGCGGAGGATACCACTTTAAGCCATAAACAAAATCAACCCCCTGAACGGCTCCGGATGTCCCAAGCTGACAAAAGACATTGTTGCCATCAGAGCTTGAAGCTGAACTGCGGTTGTCTTTGGACTCTATGCTCTGTATCCTCGTAACTTAATTCAACTGTTTGCAAGATAATTTCGGGCTGTGCGCACCCACGGGTGTGTGAGGGCGACGTCATGTGAGTGACTTAAAGGGGGACACGGGTCTTAGAGACCGAAAAATCGCGAAAAAATCATGTTTTAAAATATTTTTTTCGGATTCTACAGTGACTGATGCATAATTTGGCAAATTTTCATGCGTCCTGGATTGATATTTTAGCCACAGTAGCGTTTATAAACATGCTTGTGATGAAAATATTCCTCGATGTATGTGCAAAATGGGCTTTTTTCCGAAACGCACAGCTGCCTTTTTACGTCTCCAATTGCGGCCATCTTGGTCGCGTTCGAAAGAGCCGCGTTTCGTTTTCATTTTTCACGCCATTGCAACTGCATACGCCTAGCGGCCACTAAGAAAAATTCTGCGAAAAGTTAGGCCTGTTGCGCGGTCGTATTGGTCTACTAGTGCACGTGACAGTGAGCGCGCATGCAGTCGTCTGCTCGGACTGCGACTGTTCGCATCAGACAACGTGGCTGCAACACGCAACCATGCAAAGTCCAAGTCGAAGTTCGCTACGAAGCATCAATTCGGTGGACGTACAAAGAAACCGAAGGTGTACAACTTTCAAAATGAGCGCCGATGATCTTCAGATGTCAACTCGCCTCCCGTGCCAAGTGGCCACAAAGAAGCTGCCAAGAACACAGAGTGCGGGTTAGGCCTAGCGTGTCAAAGCGGCTCTGACAGCAACGACGTTCGTCCGACGTAGATGCAACACCATTATGTCGAAGCCCGCTGAATTATTAATGATTAAAAAGAATGCTGAAAAAGAACTACGGAACCTTGCATCAACGCCAGCTACCAAGTAAAAATCAGATCTGCTCGCTTGTGCTAACGACACTGCCACAACGGATGACGCTGCGGCTGGCTCACAAGTGATGGATACACACTTCGCTTTGGTGAGCCTCGACGCTCTAAACGCTACGCAGTCCAACGTGGAGGGGAAAGGGTGCTGCGGTGATGTTTCAGTACGCCTAAATGAGTTTCAATAGGACCTCGCCATGAAGATGGTTATGTCGTGCGAGATCTGCGTGGATAACGTGCCCGTGTGGAGTTCGACGCACGTGAACGACGGAAAATCGTGCAACTCCTTCATCGTGAACATTTTTGCCACGCATGCTATGAAAAGCACTGGCAATCAATAGACTGCCTTGAGCGACATTTTCGCTACAAAGAATTGGTCTTCCCGTGGCATGCGTACCAAAACGTGGCAGGCATTTGTGAAGTCGAAGATGACGCCCGCGACGACTGCAGCTGCTGATAAATGCATATCAGAAAGCGCGCTCGCTGTTCGCAATCCTTATAGCGAACTTAAGCTCGGTGACCCAGAAAATATTGCTGTTTCCTACGATGGTTCATGGATGACGCGTGGACACTCATCTCATATCTGTGTTGGCGCTGTTATAGAACTTTTCACGGGTTTAGTGCTTGACTATGTGGTGCTAAGTAATTTTCGCGCAGCATGCGAACGGGGACCGAAAGAAGGAGATCCAGAATACCAGTCGTGGATAGCAAGTCATATATGTTAAAAGAACTCTTGCAAAAATTCTGGTGAAATGGAAGTGGAAGCTGTATTGATAATTTGATTGATAATCACTGGAAACACACTATCTCAGGTATACCAAAATACTTTCAGACGGTGGCCGCACCTTTCTTGCATTGCCGAAGTGTATGGCTATATACCAATCAACAAGGAAGACTGTGTCAATCATGTTAAAAAGAGAATAGGCACAGCATTGCAAAACCTCATTGCTTAGCAAAAGGGGGCTGGAACTGAGAGCCTTGGTGGCCAGGGAAAAGTGACTGGCGACCTGATTGCCAAGCTCACTTCCTACTATGGCTGAGCGCTGAAGAGCAATAAAGATTACATGAAGGCCATGCAAAGAGCTGTCATCGCAACCTATCATCATGTCACCTCTAATGACGATGTGTGTGACCACAGTTTGTGCCCAAAAGGCAAAGATTTTGGTGCCGCCAAAATGCAGCCACAGCAAAAGGAGAGTCCATCCCCAAGCATCGCTACAACTTGCCACCTCATGTCTGCAAGGCGCTTTTGCCCATCTACGAACGCTTGTTGGATGAGAGGCTTCTTGAACGGTGCCAGTGGGGGAAAATCCAGAAAAGCAATGAGAGCCCCCATTCGGTTGTTTGGGTGCATTCAGCTACACAGAGCTATGCGTCACTGTTTTCTGTCCAAGCTGTTGTGGCTGAGGCTGTGTCGAAATTCAATGCTGGAAATGAAGCAGCCTCAGCACCAATCCTGAAAGAGCTGCACGTTAATCCTTGACTTTAGGCAAAAAAGCATGGCAGAAAAAGACCGCCGTAGATAAAGCGCATCAGCTCGCAAGCATGCCTTTGTGGAAAACATGCAGTGGGCATTAAAAAAACATCAATTAGGTTACGCAAAACATAAGCACTACATGCCTAGTGCCTACAGAGAAAGCTGAATTTGCAAATAATTGTAAATAAACAGCTTTTCCATTCTGCTGTCTGCCTACAATGGACTTGTGTTGTTGCATGATTTCTCAGGATTCGAATTTCGCTGCTGTTGCAAACTTGTCTAAAAGATATCTCTGCCTTCAGAGCAGCTAGGACTGTCATTTTGGTTGTGACATGTAGCTTAATGTGTCTAATCTTAATGTGTCCTTAGTGTATTTTATATATACCAAGGACACATTAATACTCGCATAATGAACACACTTTTTTCCTCGAAAAATTGGAGCAAAGTTGGGGGTGCATTTATTACGTGAAGCAAATTTTATGAAAACTTTTACTTTTTTTTTCGGAGAAGGAAAAAATGCGGTAATGCAAAAAAGTTACATCGCTTAGTCTTTCGCAATTTACATACGCGTACATTGTTTTGAAACAGCTTCTTTGTTGCACTTTACTCATCTTCGGTGGTTGATGGCACTACCTTCTGCAAACTGTCCCCAGGCCGCCCACGCATGCCATAAAAACACTTTGCGACTCTATTTTCTGGCAATCGTTTAACCGCAACTGTGGTATCTGCTTGTGATATCGAGGGGCGCCAGAAAGCGTGCACTCACGGGAAACGGGGAATGAAGGGATAGTTGAAGAAAAATAGAGTGAAGGATAGAGTGAAGAAAAAATAAAGTAAGCTAAAAAAATTGGCCCCGTATGTGCATGTTAATTTGCAAATGTCATTGAAAGACGATAGTCTTGAGTATGGAGGGAGTAAACAAAACATTTATTTGATGTTCTGCGCAAGAAAATCTGAGTGGTGTTCTGGAGGCGGCAAAGTAGTAAAAAAACGTGAGAGAGCCAACGGGTGAGGAGGTGCCAGGTGTCGGTTAACGGGACTGCAGTGGATAAATGTGGGGGGTGCGTTCATTATGCGGGAAAAAAAAGCCTAAATTTTGATGGCTGAAGTTGGGTGTTCGTTTATTATGCGAGTGCTTTCATTAGGCGAGTAAATACGGTACTTTGTTTTTTCTTTATATTTCAAGCAATAGAGGCTATGGACACTGGCGACGGCAGTGGACAACTACGACACACGCGGCACTTGTTGTGATCTCGTAACAGCTTTCACTGTAACTAACGAGAGAAGCCTAACCTAAGCTGCTCTAAACTGGCTTAATTTGGCCGCCTCCACACATAGTACATGCAGCGAACGTTCAGAAAAAAGTTAAGATACAATCAGTCTTCCCTGGCTCTACAGCAGCTATCTAGTGAATAGCTGGTTTGAATTTCGGGGACTTATTGCCACTCAGCACTGTCATGTTGCGAAGCTGACACTATAATTTGATATTTGATAACCAAGAGTTCGCTGGAGACAGAAGTTTGCTGAAAACAGTCATGAGTGGCATACATTTATCCCTAGTGCTGTAGGCCACACACAGCTTCTCAGCAACACGCACACATTGGTTCGCACAAAGGTTTGTCAGAAATCACTATTTTTGCCAAACCAGGAAAATTGTTACAGTTTGTGAAAATGCCGTGGCAGGACTGGCCACTAGGAGGACCTAGGTGCACGAGAAATAAATCCATCTTGTTAAAATGAGCGCTTCAAAGCATCAGTTACGGTGATTAATTTGAATAGTTAATAGAGAGATTCATCAACACCATACTAAGCCATTGTTGAAAGACCTCACAGATTGGTTTTTTTATAAGTTTTCTTACAAATTGTTGTGGTTGCTATGTAAATTTTTCTTGAAGTACATTATTATGTTCAAGAAATTTTGCAAGGCCTCTTTCAATTTGAGTACGTCAGTTTGTGTAGAAATAAAAAAAAAATACCATTACTGAAATCACTTTTGTGCTGTCACACTGTACAAGTTTTTTTTACAAGAGTTACACCAGTAGATATTTCAAATTTGAAGGCTAATTTCAAGTGAAACTAATGTAAAATTCTGTCGTATATTTCATACACTAAGAGTGTTTTAGTATAGAACGTCGTCTATATAGCTCTTAAGAACAAGAGCGCTGTTAATGAACATTTTTTGGCCCAGCAGGAGTATTTTCTTTGTAGGCTACTGACTTGCTTTGACATCCTAGATTAAAAAAGTTTATTAATGAGACTGTATGCACAAAACTGTGTCAATTACTCTATCATTAGTCTGACACTCTGAAGACATGGAATGCTGACTGTGTAGCTGCCATAGCTCGCACCTAATTTTTAATAAAATTGTGGTTCAGTCAGAGAAAAAAAAGGGGGGGGGGGGTGACAGTGCAGGCAAAATTCTGGTATGCTGTTAAGCTTTTAATTTGGGGTGTGCGTATAGTGAAATATTGAACTGAATCGAATACGAATTGAGTATGGAAAGCAATTGAATACTTTTCAAATAATTTTCAAATAATTTTTAAGACATAACTAAAAACTGTTTATTCTTAAACAAACATTTATGAACCTTTATGAAATAACATTACAACTATGTAAATTGACAAAGAACACTTGAGGTATGTATACTGAAGTAAGCTCGTGTACAATAGACTAGTTTTTTGACATATTTTTTTTTATATATCTAGGATCATACAGCAATTAGTCATGTTGTTTAGGAGGTACTTTCTCATCAGCCTTTAAATACCCCTAATACTTAAACTTTAACAATATTTATCAATGATCATCACGAATCTCGGGATAATTGTAGTGGATTCAGCATTGAGGGTACACTTGCTTTGACATCAGTGCATATGTTAAATCAAAGTTTTTTTATCCAGTGAAAAGCAAAGCTTTGATAGTTTCATCAGAGCTTGAGCTTCATGCATCTTGGCAAATCATTCATCAACACAAGAAAAGTGATCCTCAGCTCTCCCAATGCACTGCTCCTTGGGGGTTTTGTGTGGTTGCAGATTATCGAAAAAATAAAATGGTATACCAAACCAAGTATAGAACTCCATTCAATTTTTTTTTTGAAATTTTCAAATATTCACTCACCCCTGCATTTTTATGCTTTTTCACCCTCCCCCATGATGTTCAGGCAATGAGGGACAAGGGATACAGCCAGAGCTGTCTACCCTGTGTGACTCGGTCCTCTGCGTGGCACCTGCCGGGCAAGACAGTCCCATCGGCAGCCTCAATGTTTCTGTGGCAACGGGTGAGTTTGGTGGTTTCCTGGCCCGCTCAATTGAACACCTTCGTAAGAGACGTAGCAGAGAGTAGTTCTTGTTTCTTATTTGAAAGGTCTCTTATAAACAGGGTGCCGTGTTTTCAGCGTTGGATGAATCCGTATTTCGAAGCAGGTTCACTAGTATTTCTCTTACACGATTAAATGCTCCACCAGTGTCGCTTGCGAAGGCGTGCCACTGTGCCTGCAATTAGCCGAGCTTACTGTAGCAGTCGCACAGTCCAGATTGGGACTTACTGCTAGCTGCTAGAGATACTAGAACGCATGCTATGCTTGAGTGAATATAGTGTGAAGTGTTGCAGCACATACTGTACTTATTCAAATCTAGGCTGATAGTTTTTTTTTTTTTTTTTCAAATATCTTTGTCTCAAACTTCAGGTCTGGCTTAGATTCGAGGATTTTGAAAAATGCACCATTTTTCATTGAGGAAAGAAGTGCACAAGTTGCACCATCTAGATTGTATTGTTGCCATTAGTAGCCAAGCCAAGACCTGGCTCAAGTACTTACGTGAGGCCGCCATTTTAATCTTTGTGGGGAATGGTGAAAAGAGCCGTTCCTCATTTCGAGTCGTGCCTCGATTAATGTGTGCGGTGTAGTTCAGTGGGACCAGACAGGCCCTGTCGTTATAGTGCTATTTATAAAAGGAAAGTTGTGCTAGCCACGGAATTGTCGTCCAACGTTCAAGCCGAGTGAGACTTAAATGTACGGAAAAAAATGTGCGTTGCTGGGGGTGCTGCAGCGTGGGACAACATCCCAGGAACTTTGATTGTGCACTCTTTTAAGTGCGGCATATTCAATGTGCTGAATGGCACTGAGGATTGCTCACTGTTTGAAGACAGCGACAAAAAAGTCGGCGTCGAGGGCAGCAGCGAAGATGACTGAGAATGAATGCGGAATCTTTGATACAAGTAACTAGAAGCAGCGCGAAAAAAAAAATGACAAAGAAACACACGAAACAGCACTAGCGGCTGTAGAGTTATTTGCGTCATGAACGAACTGCTTTTTTTCATCTTCTTGTTCAATAATTATTTCTCTTTGTGTACGACGTCTCGCTATTTTGTTCGGTCTAAATTTGAGTTTTTTTTTTCCATGCTTTGGGTTTTTAGGAGTCTACTTAGAATTAGGGTCGTCGGCCTAGATTCGTGTAAATACGGTAACAGCAGTACCCTTTGAGACATGTTGACTGTAATGGTGGTCAACAGGTACCGTTTCTTTAATGAGCTTTTAATTGAATACATTGGATGTCCACTCCAAAGCACCGTGAGGCACTTCGCTGTTGCAGGTAGCAACCTTGCACGCAGCTACCAGACGAATTCGGCAAGTAGCGTTTCCAGTTCGGGGGGCACTGCAGTCCACCCAAGAAACGACGTTTTTTTTGTTTTGTTTCTGCACGGTGTTATGCTCTGCTTTTGGCTCCTCTAGTATCGTACGCTTTTCTCCGATGCACCGAATTCCCATTGTGCCGCCAGGTTATCGTGCCCTTTGGCATACTCGATAATTTTTTTTTTCTTAAAGCATATCGTAAACTACCGTTGACTACCACTCATCTCAGAAGAAAATAGAAAAAAGAATACAGCAGACTGACAGCAGAAAACTGAGGCAAAATGACATTGCTAAAATACTGTAGGCCTTGCATAGCCTTGCCCAACAGCGCTGCTGCTGATGCTCACGATGGCAGTGAAAGCTTTCAACTTCAGCGGTCCATTGTTGCAAGACTTCCACGTTTTTTTGTGCCAATGACCAGTATATAAGACGAGAGTTGACTCATTGCCTTTTTTTTTTATTCGACTTATATTGAATTGACGGATGGCCCCGCCGCGGTGGTCTAGTGGCTAAGGTACTCGGCTGCTGGCCCGCAGGTCACGGGTTCGATTCCCGGCTGCGGCGGCTACATTTCCGATGGAGGCGTAAATGTTGTAGGTCCGTGTACTCAGATTTGGGTGCACGTTAAAAAACCCCAGGTGGTCGAAATTTCCGGAGCCCTCCACTACGGCGTCTCTCATAATCAAATAGTGGTTTTGGGACGTTAAATCCCACAAATCAATCAATCATCAATGAATTGACGGATGTTGATAGTGTTTCCCTTCAATTTTTTGTGTCGTATTTTGGAGAATGTGCGGACATGCATGCACACTTGGGGAAGTGCTTGTGCAAAGTAAATTTGAGGTTTAAAGTGAAGAATGATTTGGTCGAATAATTTTGTATTTGATTTAAGCAATGTATATGGCATATTATAAAGAAAAATTGGCATATTTGTTATGTCCCAAATAGCCAGCAAAAAATACTTTAAAATTTCAACAAGGCATGCGTCAATGCAATTCTCTTTGGTTCAAGAGGTAGTGAAGACTCTGAATAGGAGCAGGACTTTACTTTCGGTAGAATGCAAGTGATAATCTGCGAAATATGTTTTTGAAATTTAGAGTACTCGAAACATATAAGGTAGTATAACAAGCTTTTGAATTTAAGAAATCGTAGAATAATATGAGTGTAATATGTTAACCTTCAAGTGGGGCCTTATAGCAGTGTGGATTTCCCCTGGATAGGCATATTTATGGCATATTCCCCCTCCACTGTAGTGAAACTGCTTTTACATGGGGTTTCATGTAGTTTGAGATGGTATATACGTCTGTTCGTTCATTTTGAATGCGTGGAAATTTCGGATAGTTTATATTTGTGCTGGAGGGAGTTTCATTACTGGAAGTGCTTGAATATTTGCACCAGCCCCAAGTGATTGAAATGAATCCCCCCGTTACAATTTGCCCTGTAACACGACTTGGGTTTTAGACAAACCAAATAATTACAACAGATAACCTAAGCCAGGGAAACTGTAGGAAATACTAATCGTTTTCAGCTGTAGGTTACTAATGATGACATAAAGTGAATTGAAGTGGCAGAAGAAAAAAATATCTTCCTATTGGTACGATCCAAACCGACAACTTTTGAATTACAGTAGCCTTTTGTTAAACAGAACCTGAAGGGACCAGGAAAATATGCCTCATTTAACAGGAATTTCGTTTGCTGAGAGACAAACAACAGTGTAAATTGTACACATTAAACCAATCGTACCAGAGGAAACTGTTCCATCCAAGCAGAGGTTCCATTCAACAGATATTTGCTTATTTACAGTCTACTGCATGCTGTTTTATTGATTTGAGTTGTGTCTTCAATAAAATGAGCCCTCAAAAAGAAATTACATCCTGGTTTAAATTGCGTGAAACGTAGAATAATAATTTGCCCTCCTCCCCCCACAGGAATAGTGCTACATCACATATCCTTGGCCCGACGGCCCTGAGGGTGTGACACTAAGAGACACCACAGACGCAGCCATCGTTCGTTTTCAGTACACAGCCTGGCCAAGCTTCAGGGGACGTTCTGCACACCCGCAGGTGACCCGGGTTTCCCTGCAGGTGGCCTTGACACCTCAGCCTGAGGACCCTGCTTGACCTGCTGCTGCGGCTTGCACTGTGATGTGGCTTCTGGCCATGGTATTGTCCTAGGACACCGCCTGGTCATTGCCTTGTCTTAAAACACATTTACACGTTACACGGTTATTACGAAAGTGGTGGGCCATGTGAAATCTCCTTTTTGCTGGTTCTGCATGAACAGGATGTAGAAGACTCTCTGTAAATGGAAATTTGTTGAAACGGAACTTACTGACTAAATTGAACAATTGTCCCTAAATGTGATTACCTGCATACTTGGACTCTGTCCTGCTCTTAGTAAACAGATCTAATGTTAGACGGAACACATTTTTCTGGTTCCTTCAAATTCCAGTTATTGAGGGTCTGCTGTATCTCATTAGGGCTATAGTTGTAGTTCTGACAGGCAAAGCTTTTGAGTGATGCTATAGAGAACTACGGGATTATTTCGTGCTAATAACATGCTTTTCCAAAATCTTACTTCCATTACGTTTGCTCTGGTTGGCTAACTAAAGCAAAACATGAAGCAAAGGTATGTTTCACATTTCGAATTTCACACTGAAACCGCCATCCGGTATGTCTGCATTATGTCTTGGATTTGCAGGGCTGTGCTTTGGTAGATATTTTTGCATATTTTTTAAAGAGCAAAATTTTCACTCTATTTCGCCCAAATTTTTATCTCGGGCTGAACAGATCAGTGCCATCAAAAACATTATTTAAACTTTACTTCTCATTTTTTTAAGAAACATTAGGTACTACAGTTGAGCCCATATATAACGGCCCCACTTAAAACGAACAATACCCGCGTGACTGTGAAAATATACATATGTTAAATAGCACAAAATCGCACTTGCAACGAACGTCTTCGAGCGCCGCTGATCTGTTACAGAGAACGGAGTCAGCGGCTTGCCGACTTCCCAGGAAACCACTTTCAACCACCGATCAGGCATCGGCGAGGTGCCCATACATTGTTATCGTTAAATGTCGACCCTGCCTCCGCGACCCTCTAGTTGCCACTCCCCCCTACCCATGGAGGAAGGAAAGCTGTTTCCTTCCTCCTTGCCCGGGCAGCTTTTTGTTACGCACCCCTCCGTTCTTTGTCCCCCCGCTACTCTGAGCACCCCGCATCGCCAAACGAGGCCCGTGTTTTCACACTGCCACTGATCTTTTGAAGACCGGTCGGCCGTCTATCCTATTTTTGATCGCTGGTACTGTCGTTGGCGTCGCTGGCCTGGAGTGAACAGACCATTTGCCAACATCGTCGGCCCCTGACTGTATCCGATATCCGATAGTCTGCGTCTAGTGCACGCGCGTACGCTGCCCCACCGACTCTGATAATTCGAGATTCGCTTTGTTTTTAGGACTTGTTCTCGCTCACTTTGCACTCGGCTCAGCAGCCTTTCGTGGGAGTGCGGAAGCGCGAAAATGGCTTTCAGTTTGCGCGGAACGAATCGTGAAATACCGAAGTTCGTGAGGCCACGTAAACCCGCCGGTGCAACAAAACGATTTTTTTACCACGGCCGCTGATTCTTTGAACACCGCCGCGGGCACCGATCCAGGCGGCTGTGCTTTGACTTCTGCGCGCGTAGGCACTCTTCCCAAGTTTTTTTACGGGCGAGTTCCGCGGACCTTTCAAGCAAGCTACCCAACCTGCCTCTTTCCCGTGTGTTTTAGTTTTCAAGGTCGCCTTCCCGCCGCATCCTCCCCTCTCTTTATCGCAACTCCTTGCCCTTCTCTCTCAAATCTGCTCTCCTCTCTCGATCACAACCCTTTTGCCCGTCTCCACCGCTCCGCCAGCGCCTGCCATGCTGGCTCGAATTAGTTTCGTTTTCTGGCTGGGAACAGCCCAGAGCTGTTCCACGCGTTCTGGCATGTGTGTCGCGTGTGCACGTCTTGCTCGCTGTTGGTGTGCGCGTGTGGTCATGATGGCCGATGGGAGGACTAGCACGCTTTGTCCTGCTGCTCAACAAAACATAGAAAGTGTGACCGCTTGGCTTGAGCGTAATCCGCGCGTTAGTAGCCGCGTTGTGGAGTGCTTGCTCATAGCTGTTGACCACTGAAGCAGGACTGATAGTTGGGCTAGTTGATGATACATTATGGGCAGTACCAGCACACAAACTCACGGGACGAAGAGAAGAGACACAAACAAGCGCTGACTCTCAACTGAAGAATTTATTGAAATATACAAGTTATCTGAACACATAAGATAATTGCGCACAGAACATGCGCAAACGGCCAGCGAAGGATCTTGTCGAGGTCATTAACGATTTTTCGCTACGGGTAACTGCGCAGGCGCGGCGTATTCCATTTAAAAAAACATGCTGCTGATTAAGATTTCTTCTTTTTCATGTAAAGATATTGATGTCTGGCTGACACAGGACTCCCCTTCTTTTTTGATGTAGAATGCTTCCACTAGTTCTCTTGTGATCTGATCGCTATGTTTGAAGAGCACTATCGTTTCATTGAACATCTCACGGGGTCACGAAAAATATTCGTATTAGCCGAAATTCGTATCATCGAAACAAATAAAACTAGCTAAATTAACAGAGTCAGACGTGAACTCATCCAGGCACAAGTACGTAAAAAGCATTTATTTACTTGCCTCGGGTGGGCGGCGCACTGGTCAAGAAAAAGAAGAATCATCCGATTCTTACAAGCCATCCTCCTGTCCAGGAGTGACAAAAACTCTTCAAACAACGCCGCCGTCATCCACGCCTTTTTGTTTGCGCGATAGACGCACGGCAAACGACTCTCGCGCTTGAAGCACCGGGGCTTTTGGAACTTGCCGACTACGGTCAGCTTAAGGGGGGGGGGGGGGGGGAGATGGGTCTTTAGACAACTTTTCTTATTTTTAGTGCCAGCTAGATGCAAATGGGCAGTCTTGAGCAGTTTTTTACGCTGATTTCAAATCTGTAATTAGTTTTTTGATAGCTGCAATAGTTAATAAAATATTGATGTCTGAAATCAAATTAGTTTCATACTCGTTACGGGGCTTTATGAAAATTTAGTCTTGCTAAACCAAAATCTGAATGCATGACACTGTTGCTAAAGATCTACTGTAAAGGGTGATGCTATTTTATTCATTCAGAAGCATTTTACATGAAAAAAAAGATCATGAAAATACTATGAACATTTCTTTCTAATTAGCAGCCACTGCTACACCTAACTGTAAATTTCATGGGAGTACACGAGTGATGAAAATAGCATCACCCCCCAGATCATTTCAATACGAATAAAATGATACCACATTTGCCATTTTTGCTCAAATATAACACAGAAAAAACACCCGTAAGGCTGAGTACGGTGTGCAAAAAAATCGAACTGAGAAAAACGCATTTGAAGTTTCAACCCAAAGTAGCTTTTCTTGAAATTAACTTACCACAATATAAATGGTACTGTTTTGTAGCTCTGTGTTTTGTGAACATGGCCGTACTAAATGTGTGACTGCAGACTCTCAAAATAATAGTTCAGTGGCCACCGAAACGGCATGAGAAACTGTATTTACAACGCTGTGTGTCAGTTTCAGTACACAGCAAGCAAAATAGCACTTGAACAGCATGGTAGCAAACACTTGAATAGTATAATCAAGTGGCTCTTCCATAGACGGCATATCTACGCACAATGTTCCTGTCCAGAATGCAATTTTTGTCGGAAAATTGCCACTGCTGTCCACTGAAACTGCCCTGCAGCATACCAAGACTGTAGGCCGAGTCTCTTGCTGGTTTGTGTCGCTTTGCAAGGCGGGTTTTTGTTTAACAGCAGTCAGTGTGCTTTTTCTTAGACTTCTCCAGCCTGATGTTGTCTCTTTCGAGGCTGCGGAGCACCGAGCGATCTCCAGGGCTGTACGCTAGTTTTTCCGCAATTCCCGCATTGCTCCTCGGGACACCTTGGTTGAAGCGGCTGACAGCTTCAGCCACTGCCCTTTCGACGCTGCGCAATGAGGCGTGCTGCGTTTTCGAAACCTGCTGCCAAATCACAGAGTGCAAGCTTTCACTGGGGTTCTGCGTGAGGCTGTCGCTGCACCTTTCCAGAAGGGCTGTCTCACTAAGGCGCGTGAACACGGGCTCCAGTGCCTCGCACACAAAGTCGGGCAAGCTATGGTCGTGCGGCGGCAGCTCCTCATTGTTGGCCTCAGCCCTGTTGAATTTGCACCATGACTCGGGGCCTTCAGGACAAACCTCATGCCTGGGTGTCTGGTCAGTGGATGAC
Source organism: Rhipicephalus annulatus (assembly GCA_013436015.1). Lineage (NCBI taxonomy): Eukaryota > Metazoa > Arthropoda > Arachnida > Ixodida > Ixodidae > Rhipicephalus > Rhipicephalus annulatus. The sequence goes on from WOVY01001223.1 coordinate 80,233, forward strand.
ATGTGCTTCAGCGTAGCCAGCACAGCCTTCTGCATCCCTGGCACATCATGCTTGTGACTGCGCAAGGCATAACCGTAGTAGGAGGCGATCTTTTTGATTTTATCCTGAGTCAGCCTGCCCTTACCACCAAGTGGCTGACCTTGAGCTTTTTTTTTGTCGCTGAGGGTACGCAAGGCTGCAAACATTCGTTTATGCACACGGTTTATGCAGTCTTTTTTTGCCACCTTGATGTAGCCGTAGACTTCATTTGTTGTGAGGGCGTGGTAGGTTTTGCTGTCCCCATCTGAAAGCATTGTCGTATATCGAAGCTTATGCTTTTCGAGTGACCGCTGGAATAATAGAAGGGCTGCTTCCACTTCTATTTGACCAGCCTTGCAATCAATATTTCTTTGGCACACAGGTGCATGATCAACAAGCCAGGCAGCGTATCCTTCGTCATTTTCTTAAGGTCCCAAGGTGCCCCCCAAACAAAAGTTTGACAAGACAACATGGTCTATCACTAAACCTGTATACATCTCGATGATGCACCCGACACATATGTGTGAAGTGGGCCCACGGGTCAACCAAGTGCCATCATAAATCAGGTCGATGTTCCCGGGTGTGTTGCCCAACTCCGCATACAAGTCCTTGATGTAAGCAACACTAGTGCCTTCACATTCGGTGGCAGTGGCACTGCAGGCTTTCTGCATTGTTTTCGTGTGGCTTTGGAAGGTTTTGTGGTGCAGGCCCCGATGAGATACATTCATGGCAGCAAAAAAGTCCGAGAGAGCTGTTGCCCCCTTACCGATGCTGCTGATGGCCTCCATTGCACGCAAATTGACTTCAAAAGGCCTAATCTTGGCCTCACTGTCGCCGGCTACTCTTGGGGACGAAAAACGGTCCTCGCGGAAGTCGCAGTCACTGCACGAGAGCACAAGCTTTGAGCACAGGCCGTAGTCTTTTTTCCTCTCGAAAAAGTCATGCTTTTCGTGCCACACTCGGGGTTCACGACGAGTCCAAACAACGAGTTTATCACGGCTATGTCGACGATTGAGAATTCCGTGCCGTTTTCTTTGCCGTTGTCCTCCAGTTCAACGTCGAGTAGCTTGAACTTTTGTTCCGTCGCGCACTGTGATGCCAAGGTCTCCTTCAAATCCGCCGCATTTCTAGCGTGCTCGGCTGTCTCCTCCGCACTGAAGAACATCGTGTCGACACGGTCTTGAATATTGCTTGAAGTACCAGGTGACCCGATAATGCGATCACCCCAGAAAATGCTGCAGCTAGGGCCAGGCGAGAGCACCACCGCTGGCACCGCTTCGGCTACAACAGGTAGTTGCCGCAGCGTGCCGTCGTCGGAAAGAACTCCCTCGGCCGCATCAGGAGCTCTTGGCAGCACGATATCGTCGCCTTCCTTTCGTTGCGCGTTCCACACACGCCGTTTTTTCTTGCCGTACGCTTGACGAGTCTTCTTTTTTAGCCGAGGGTCTCCGTTCACACCGGCCATAGCGTTGAAACGAAAGGCAGAACACCACACGCGCGCGCAACAGCAACCGCTGCGGCGAACCAGCGGAGCAAGAAAAAAAAAAAAAAACGGCGGGTGGCCTTGGCCGCGCCAGCCAATGGGAAGCGCAAGACAGGGGGCTCTGCTTGCGAGCGCGCGCTTTAGCCAATTGGCGGTGCGGAAGTGGCTTTCAGACTAGGGGCGAGAGTTGTCGTTCTCTTGAGGTGACACCATATTGAGGGGCCGCAAAATGAGCACAAAGAAATCAGCTTCAAAACAAGACCAAGATGGCGGCGATCGGCTCCCTGCTTCGTCGTCGGTGCGCGCGGGAAGTTTGACCAAATATTCCGTGTTGTGGAGCGTTTCGCGACTACCGTGCCGTTTTGAAATGCGATTTTATTATATTTCCCGATCGAATTCAGTGTTGAAACTTTCATGGCAGGTGCTTATTGGTGCAAATATTCGAGAAATGCGGTTTTTTCAAAAACAATTTTTTGGTCATTTTTGACCATTCTAAGACCCGCGTCCCCCCTTAAGCTTTTTCGATCCGTCGGCGTTACAGCACAAGAGCACAGTAATACGCTCTTTGCTTTTTTTGCCTCCTCTGCATGCTTCGCCTTTTAAACAGAGGCTCTTTTCGGGTTGCAGGTTAAAAAAGAGACCTGCCTCATCAGCATTAAAAACATCACGAGGCTCATACTCTGCAATGAGCGACGGCAGCTTCTCTAACCAGTCGCTGACAACTGCCTCGTCAGCTTTTTTCGCTTCGCCGCAGACGCTTTTGTAAACGAGAGCGTGCCTAGTCTTAAAGCGCTGCAGCCACCCACCTGAGGCCTGAAATCCGTCGATATGCAGAGCAAGTGCAAACTCGTTGGCTTTCTCCCGCAAAACTTTGCCATCGATATTCACGCCAGCTGCGGTTACCTCTTTAAACCGAGTCAGGAGAGTCTCTTCAAGTTTCACGTGCTGAGCGGTCTTCGCTTGCTTTGCGTTGACGTTGAACGAAAGCACGTTTTTCATTATGGTCTCTCGCTGTCCAACAACTGTGCTCAGTGTTGACGTTGCAAGGCCTAGCTCCTTAGCCAACTCCGTCCGCCTTCTCTTAAGATCCTCATCAACCTTTCGAAGGATGTCTAATTTCTCCTTAAAGGAGAGCGCTTTTCGCTTGCGAGACATAGCTCGTTGCAACTAGGCAAAATGTCGCAAACACAAAGAACGCGGCCCGAAGCACAGCACTGCAGCCACTCCGTCCAACGCCACGCAGAGAAAAAGGAAAAGCACAACAGCAACAAAAGCGTCACCGCCCCACTTGACCCGCGCAGTCTGCCGCGTTATCGCGTCCTCGCCGCCGCACCTAAAAAGAGAGAAAGGAAACCGTGGCCAGCGCCATCTCTAAACCTAAACCGAAATCAAAGGGCGCAAGCGGTCTCTGAGGTCTCTGATATTGCGCGTGCCGATGTTGGAGGCCGCCACGCACTGCTGGCAGGCACCGTTGGCAAAATGCCAAACCGGCGGTGCAGCGCGCATTCCGGCGCGCGGCTGAGCGCTGTTCCATTTCGCGGCCGTCATTGGGGCGGCGTTCCTTCGTATCAAACGACGCGGGCAGAAAATCGATTCGTAACAAACATACTCTAGCGCATTGCAAAGTTATGAGGCTGGGCAGGGACCGCAGAAAAATTCGTATCATCCGCAAATTCGTATTAGCCGTTATCGTATCATCAAGATTCCACTGTATACAGAGAGGACAGCCCGTATTGTCTGTCCTGTCTATATATATTCACGCTTGCGTTGCAAATTGTACATTTCATGGCATCGAGCCGTTGATTGATGGAGCCAATATCAGCAATCAGAAAACTTGCCTCTTCCTTTAGCTCCGGGGGAGCGGCGCTGGCCGGTGCGTCGTTCCTCAAAAACTCGCTTTTTCTCTTCGATGCGACAGTCGATGCCAGTTTCTGCAGCCTCGAACTGGCCTTTGTGCGCCTTACCTGCAGCTCTGATTGCGTTAGTGAGGTTGTATCATGGCGAATGCGGCCGCTGCTTCTCGAAGGGTCGGTGGCTGGCAGGCCCACTAGGCCTAATTTCTCGTTGACTGTCACGACGCCTCGGCGATTCCTTCGCTGTTGGCGGACGAGATTGGGGTCGTGGAGTCTCGATCTGCGCGTTCCGGTGATGGATGTGCTGGCGATGCGTCATGTTTCGGAACGTAGCAAGTTGGCGAGATCGTGAAGCTTGCATCGGTGGCATTGGCGGGCGACCCATCTCGTTCTTTGTTGATGCTACTCGCCTAAAGACGCGCCTTGAAGTCATTCGCCTGAGATTTTTTTTTTTTTTTACCGAACTCATGCTAGGTATGAAACTCTCGTACTGACCCAGGCATTTCGACACCTCAATCGGAAGGACGCTAGTCAAAGCACAGGCGATATGTTCAATGTTCAGTTGCTCACAGTTCGTCGACGAGGCCTGGGTTGCCGTGCCGTACGCCGCCCAGTATCGGCCCTCACGGTACAGTCGCCGTTTGACATCAACACAATTGGTGATCCTGTTGTTTGTCACCAAAGGTACGAGGGCTTTGATTGATGTTGTCATCTCTGAAGAGGGTGTCAACATGCCGTTGAGCATGGCCCAGTTGATGCCGCTTGACAGATATGCGCCCCACGTCACCCCAGCAAGCAGCAAAGCGTTGCCACTCAACCAGAATGACAGTGAGCGCTCGTGTCGCGGCACCACTGACGGTGTCCCCGACTCTATCAGTTGGAGCGCACGTGCCAGACGCAGCTCGTGGTCTGCTGTACTGACCACAACTGAATATGCATCGCACATGAATCCTTGTGCGTGCGGCCAGGTATCACCCGTGTAGCCCCGTGCCTCTGCCACCCCCTCTGCCAACATCCCCGATGGTGAGATGTGGTACCTACGAGCCCACTCGAATTCCCTATTTAATGTGCTGGGCACCTCGAAACTGTACCGTCTGACCCGCGGCCCATTGACTCCAAATCTTGCTTTGACAGCCAGCGCGTTCCCTATGCACATCAGTCCCTGACTTTCGTGTTCCTCTCCGTCGACGATTGCCCCGAGATGGAATCCTCGCGACAGTTCTGTCGCGAGGTTCAGAGCATTGTCGAACACGCCGTGTGTTCCTACCATGGCATTCATCATGGCGAGCGCCTCGTAGGCGTCGCGCTGTCTACCAGGAGGCACGCCTCTTGTTCCTGGTCCGCCAAGCCATGGATCGACGATGGCATCACGCACCGTAGGGTACTCCCCCGGTGCCGCTCTTGCAGACCTTCCAAGAACGTGCACTCCTGGACCAGCCCCTAGGGCGAATCGCACCTCATCGCCTGGGTGCACCACCACGTCCACAACCACTATCAACAGGTTGTCTGGCCCTCCCACCACTGCCTGACCTGCATGGTGCAGGCAGTCTATGCGCCTGATGTCATCTCCGTCGGTCCCGACTTCGAAGCAATCAACGGCATATCCTACTCGTTGGGTCCAGTAGTGTGTTGACAAGAAGCTGAGGAGGTAGGGAAGCAGAGCCCGGGACCCGCTGTATTCCATCTTCACCGGTACAACGGCCAGTGAGCTGTCCCATTCGTCGGCGCTGAAAGCCCTGTTCCATCGGTAGGTCGACTTGCGTGTCATGAGAGCGGTAAAGTACGATAAGTCGACCGCTGCTATTATCCCCTCGGGCGCGCAATCACCGTAGTCACCCACGTGTCGCTCGACCCGGTATGTGCAAGCATCGACCGCCACAGCAGTCGCTGCATGTGTCAAAGTCTTGATTGTCTCGCCTGAGGCGATGACTTCGCTGAGGAGCATGCACCTCAGATAAGCTGCTTCGTCTGATTCAGTGCCTGTTGAGGAATGGACCGCTTCAACCATCTGCGCCATTGCTTTGGTGTCCAATGCCGCAGGAAATTCAAAAAATCGGCTAGCCTGAAAGTCGCCAAATGGTTTTGACAGCACATCGGCTATAGCACGAAATCTTTCCGTTGTTTGCACTCCAACTACACCGGTCTTTAACTGCTGATTGACGCGCACGTGGCGCACTTGGGTCCTGTGTGACCAGGCAACATGGTTGCAGAGTGTTCCATCTTCTTCTCGAGCAGTCCACCTCAACGTGACTGGTACTAGAGGGTCCACCCAGCTCCAGGGCGTGATGTCGCTCGGGGTCTTAGCGACACCCTGATGCGACATCTGGTCCAGGAGCGGGGGGTCCCCGCAATTTAGATCCATTGCTTGTGGGAGAAACTGATCCCAATAGGCCTGAGCAGTATGTAGAGGATGAGTTTGGTTTTCGTCTGTGTTTTCATTATTTTGTGAAATTTTTCATGAAAATAGGTATGAATTTTTACGTGTGACCTACCTCCGTCACACAACCAGCCAGACGAAGGCCCTGGCGCCTGTTTTAGCCCCTGAAAATAAAGCCGAATTAAAATCTCTTAATTTTGATCCCCAACCCCCTAATGGAGAGGCGCGTCTGTCACCTCTCCATTAGGTGATATGGCACAACATGTTCGCGCATTGTTCACGCGCCGAGCAGACAATGAGAACACAATCGGCCAACGAAGTGGCCACCTTGTGGTCACGTACGCTTAACAACCAATAGCGTAGCGTGCTTTGCTTTTTTTTTTCAATTGCTTTGAAATACACCAAGCTGGGCAAGCTGTTTTTGTGAGCTTTTAATTTCTCGTGCTTTGCTACAGCACGCTTATAAAAGCACCGAGATTCTAGTCCTTCAAGCCACAGGTTGTGCTTCGGGTCATCATTGGTTGGTGACATGAGGGGCGAGGTTGTCTTTACTGCCCTCTTCATTCCGGGCACATCATTCCTATGGCTGCGCAGTGCCCAGCCATAGCAATTCAAAATTTTTTTAATGCTGTCGTGAGTTAACCATTTCTTTCCTCCAAGGCGCTCACCTTGGGCCTTATTCTTGTCAACCAGCCTACGCAAGGCTGCTCCCATGCGTTTGTGTATGCGGTTGACGCAAAAATTTTTTTCTGCCTTAATGAAGCCGTACACAGCCTGCTCGGTCAAAGCATGGAAAGTCCTGCTGTCACAATGAAACAGCATCGTAGTGTAGTACATACTTCTGAAGGGATCTCTTGAGCAAAATGCATTCAGCTTGCACCTACATTTGACCCACGTTACAATTTGTGTTCTTCTGGCAGTCTGAAACGCGTTTGGCATGCCAAGCCGTGTACCCTAGCTCACTGGGTTTTGGACCAAGTGAGCAACCCAAGCTTCACAGGGCAATATGATCCACAACGAGTTTGGTATACATTTCCTTGACACACCCCATGGCGGTGTGTGAACTGTGGCCATGCATCAGCCAGGTTCCGTCATAGATGACGTCGAAGTTATCTGGTGGGTTGCGCAAGTCCCTGTACAGCTCCTTGATTGGTGCAACGCTTGCAGCCTCAAAGTCTGTTGCAACTATGGTGCATGCCTGAACCATCGTGTCCATGTGGCCATGGAAAGTTTTGTGGTGCAAGCCATGATGAGAAACATTCATTGCAGTAAAGAAATCAGAGAGGGCAGTCCCTCTCTTGCAGATGCTCTGAATGGCCTTCTTTGCTTTGGCATTCACTCCAAAAGGAGCTATTCTGGCATCACTAGTGACTCTCGGGGAACAAAATTGCCCCAAGCGCATACCACAAGTGGAGCACTCCCCTTGGGCACTATGACAAGCATCGCTGCCTTCTGTCGCGCATTCCACGGTTGCTTTCATGTCTTGCTGAACCCCTTATGCATCGTAACCTTGAAGCTTTGAACTTCTTTGGTCATTCTGGTAGAAAAACTAACACTTCGCCGAAAACAGTAGAGTTGTACTGAAGAAGAGTAAACAGTGGCACAACACAACCACGCCAAAGACCACGTGAAACTCACTTGTTGCTAGACCAATAGAAATGAAGTGCATAGGGCTGTGCGTGCTAGGGCCAACCAGCGGCACCAACGCATCCTTCAGAAGTGACTTGATAGCGTCGGTTACAGCCCACCGACACCATTCGTAAATTGAAAGTTTTTGTTTTGAGAGTTTAAGACAAAACGTGGACACGGATTTTTATTCCAGGAGATGCCGTGGGACAACCTTAAAATGCACCAAAAACATAGTCTAAATGAATTCTGCACTCATGCCTCCTCTTCACTAGCTTCTGGAGTTCCAACGAGACGGTTCTTTCTTTGGAGCTGATGCTGTGACGGTGGTCCTTTTCTCTGGCTCTCCTGGCAACAGTGTCCGGCGTAATTATGCTCATCAAAAATTGCTGTTCTGGAATTCGAATCTTCTGTGTTGAAACGCAACACTGCGTCTGCAACAACTGCTTCAACAGTGAACAGGGACGCATGGTGTTCCTTGGGGCCAAACTTCGGATCGCCGAATGCAGCCTCTCGTTAGAGTTCCGGGTATTGCCACGTTGGCACTTCTCAAGCAGGGCACTTTCTTAGTCAGGTATGCACTGAAATTCGGTTTAACAAACTTCAGAGGACCGCAGAAAAATGTTCATTATTCTGAAAGGTCGTTATTGTGAAAGCCCAAAAATTTACCATACCAATAACATTTCACTAATGCAAACCTCCTACCTTTGCGACGGCAAGTCCTTGAGCTCATTTCTCACAGCAATGTTCGCCCTAAAGGAGAGAACACAGACGACCGCTTGTCTCTCAGTTCTTTTCCATGTTCTCCTCTACTATTCATCTGCTATTGCATTGTATCTCATCTGGTTTTATAATGAATTTCCAAAGAGCCGATAGGCACTCGATTATTCAACAAGATGCTGACCCAAAGATCTTGAGATTGCCAGAAAGGGGATCTTCTCGAAGCGAATCAGACAAGGCATGTTTATTTGAAATAGTCTGTGATTGTCTTTTGATGAGTGCACCAGGAATTCCATATCACGAACGATTCTAGACCACTTCGCATTTTTATGCATCGCTTCGGTGGCTGTGCCACTTTTTTCTATAAATATGCAGAGTTTCCTCAAGTCGTTTAACGCATCTGTGGCCAAAACTGTTTTAGATGCTGCCGTTTAGAAAAAGCCAGGCGAACCTGGTGACAGCGTGTGCTTGAAGTGCGAGTGGTGCGTGTCAGGGCTCCTAGGCTAGAACGCCGTTTTGGAATACAGTCGCCGACCGATTTTTCCGACCTGGCGGGGACCGAAAAAAAGTACGAAAAATCGAACAGTCCTAAAAATTCGTTTTCGCCAAAAATCTGAAGTTTATTGCATCAGGCAGGTTTAAAAAAGTCCTTGATGCTGCCTTGCCTCAAACTACGCTTGGAGGCAATTTGGTTTGACTGTATTTGCGCCAAGGTGACATCGTCGCCGTAAACGCTCGACAAAATTGTCACCGCGTTGGCGATCTCCGCCGCCGACGGCTGCGGGCGATCGTCGTTGTCGTCATCCGAGCCGCTCTCCGGCTCCGGGACAACCTGGCGAAGAATTTCGTCGTCAGTGGCCTCCGCGCACGAAACAATGTCGTCGTCCGCACGAGTGAAGTCTTTAAATGTCATTGTGGCAGATAGATTCACTCCTACGCTGCGCAGGTCGCGCATGAGGTCCTCCCCGCCATCGGTGCCGTCCGGGTCGCTTACGTCCGGGTCATCCGCCTCGGGCTCTTCAGCAGCAGCGAACCCGGCATGCCTAAAGCAATGCGCGATGGTATCTGGCTTCACCGCCTTCCAAGCTTCGGCTAACATGTGGATGGCGGCCAGAATGTCGACCTTGTAGGCCTTCCCATTGTCAAGGCACAAGACGGTGCAGCTGAGCAGGCGGGCACGGTAGTGTGCCTTGATGTTTCGGATCACGCCTTGATCCATTGGCTGGAGCACGCTTGTGGTATTAGGCGGCAAAAATTCCAGCCGAATGGCCTCAAGGTTCGGCACGCTACCGTGTGCACCACAGTTGTCCACAAAAAAGATTACCTTTCTGCTCTGTCGCGCAAACTTGTGGTCAAGTTTGCGTACGTAATGTTCAAACAAGGACTGAGTGATCCATGCCTTGGAATTACTCTCGTATTCAACAGGGAGGGTTCTCACAGCCTTAAAACACCTCGGGTTTCTCGCCTTCCCAATAACAAGAAGAGGCAGTTTCTCCGTACCGGTGGCGATGGCACCTACCATGACTGTTATGCGCTCCTTGCTGAGCTTCCCACCGGCGCATGAATCCCCCGAAAATGAAAATGATAGGGTACGATCCGGCAGCATCTTAAAGAAAAGTCCCGTCTCGTCACAGTTGAATATGTCCGAAGGAGCGTATTCTTTAAGCAAGGCTTGCAACTTCGTGGCACGGTAATCGGACACAATAGTCTGCTCCACCGCTCCGCTTTCACCGCTCACTTTTTTGAACAAAATTCCGTGCCTCTTCTTGAAGCCACGAAGCCGTCCGTCCGTAAATTTGAAATCCTCAATGCCCATTTTGACAGCGAACGACTCCGCCTTTTCTTTTAACAAATCTCCCGACACGGGCAGGTTCTTTGCCAAAACTCCTTTAAGCCACAACTGCAGAGCCTCTTCAAGGGCTGGATGAACGCCCTTACTGTCGTTCTTTTGGCTCTTGTTGTGTGAATTCTCGAACGCTGTCAAAATCTTAATGCGGTTTTTGACATAGTCGGATACCGTTTGCTTGGAGAGGTGGTATTCTTTGGCGGCATCTAGCTGCGAACGTCCACTCTCTATTAGCTTGATTATGGCAGCTTTCTTCTCCATCGTCAGGGTCGTATACTTCCCACGCTTCTTCAGACCACCTGGCTCCCGCGATGACACAGATGGCGGAGCCATGGCACCGAGAACACAAAATTCGATGCCGCAGATAGCCGCTGCGAAGCACACAACGTCTCGACGCTACGCGACACAACACGTGCAGAATGGTGACTGAAAAAAGCTGCAACGACAATAAAAGAATCTTTCTTTCGCCTCCTCCCCAAGCGATGTGATGACGATAGTGCTGACCGAAGACGAAAAAACGGCATCCATCACCGCGTCTTTTAAAAAGCAAACACTGCCTCCGAAACTTAAAATATGGCGTGCGCATTCCAATCTCGGAGGCAGGAAAGGCATCTGAAGAACAAGCTTAGCCAAGCAGACGGAAAATCCAACATGGCGGCGTTCACAATGGCTTGGGGCGTGGCACAAAACGAGCGATTTAGTCCGAAAAATCGAACTTTCAGGGGCAAATTCGCCCGAAAAATCGGTCGAAACAATGCATTAGCTCAATGGGATCCCTGACGGTGAATTTATGAAGTCCGGAATATCCAACAAGTCCGAATTTTTAAAGTCCGGAAAATCGGTCGGTGACTGTAAACCAGTGTCGACGTAACTCAGCCTCCTCCCTTCTCCCTCGTCCCTGACGACTTCAACAGGCACGGCTTGTTGCGATATTCGGCTGCTACCGTGATATCGTCGTCCATGTCATCGCTGCAATTTTCATCTCGAGTCTCTGTGCCCTGGACGCCCCGCAGAATTTCATCTGTTGTAAGCTCCGCTGATGTCCACGCTGCCTTGTCACACTTGATATAGTGATCAAATGTGGCTGAGTGATCGACAACTGCAGTCAAAGCATATTATAACGAAGTTGAAGGGGGAGTCATAATCACTTCGTTTTAACCATTAGTTCGTTATAGGCAATATCCATTTCTTCTGCCAATTAGCCTGCAAGGAAGAACGTGCTCACCACCGAATCGCACAGAAGCCCACTGTGCAAAGAATAACTGCCGTCCGAAGGTGAAAAACTAGCAGAATAATAAAGAAATATGCACTTTATTTCCGCCAAATTCAGCACACCAGCTGGCAGATAACTTCAAAAAAAAAAAAAAAATTCCTAATAGAGTTTTGCTTACTCTTCCTCCCACGGATAACTTCTTTTTCAGCTGCAGCAGATATTACGAGTCCGTTCTTGCTGTCATCGTTAAGCACCAAAGAAGCAGCGCAGCAGGTCTGGCGCATTCATTGCATGCACGGGCTTTGGTAGATTGGGTCTGCCAACTTTAGTCTCTGGGGTGTTGACACGTTGGTCACCGTCGTCATGCACCACCACCATGTGCACAATCTCTGCATCTGACAACTCTTCGTCACTGCACAGTATCAGCACTGACATACATGTAGAAAGTGTTGCAATCAGGCACAGTGCCGGCATCAAGGAGAGCGTCCCACGACGTCGGGGCCTGGTTGCCCGCAGCACCCTCACTGGCGAAATCGGCGAAATTTTCGCTGGACTCTCCGCTGCTGACGCCAAATGAAGCATGCCGGGAGCAGTTGGCAATCGTGCTTGCCGTTACGACCTTCCAGGCAGCTTACAACATCTCAATCACGATGCACAGGTCGATTGTTTTTCACTTCATGCTCGTACTGAGTGAAATTCGATCAATGACCAGCTTGCGGTAGCACGACGTGATGTTCAAGATCACCCTTTGATCGAGGGGTTGCACAAATGCAGTAGTGTTAGGCGGCAAAAAGCAAAGCTCAATGTTTTTAAGCACAAGGGCAGTGTGGTGGGCCGTGCAGTTATTTAGGATGAGGCACATTTTGCCGTTGTGCTTGAGGCATATCTTGCCCAGCCGCTCGTCCCACTCACGCAGCCATTGTGCGAAGATCTCTCTTGGAATTCAGGCCTTGTGGTTGGGACATAAGTCACTTGGTGTTTCCCCTTTCCCTTGAAGCATTGTGGTCATGCACTTTTGCCGATCACGAAAGCCAGCACCTTTTTGGACCCGTCCATATTTGCATAGTCATACGGACCTTGCTCTATTTACCGCCCTGGCAGCGGTCACCTTGAGGGCCAAGGTTTGTTGCGGTAACATCTGATAGAAGAAGGCAGTCTCATCTGCGTTGAACAGATCCCTGGGGCTGTATTTTTCGAGCTGCCCAATGTTCTTCTCGGTCCACGCCACTGCAGCTTTGCGGTTGAAATATAGCGATTCCCTACTCACTGTTCTGACGACGATGTAGCGGTGATCCCTGAAGTGCTGCTGCCAGCCGTCACTAGCCACAAAATAATTGTGCCCCATGATGCACGCGAAGTTCCTTGCTTTCTGCTGCAGAAGTGCCCTGCTCACAACAATGCCGCTTGCTCTGATTTCTAAAAACCAGCTGAGCACCGCCTTTTTGACAGCTTCAAAGACTGAGGCTCGCAGCTTCATTCGGACGCCTTTGACGTCACGTGCGACAGCGCCGGTAATGGCTTCTCTCTTGCTTAAAGGGGGAGGTGGCATTGAAAAAAAACTTTTTGATTTGTCGACCTACAGCAATGAAATTTGTCATGCATACTCATAAGTGTCTCGAATAGGGAAATATGCAGTTTCATCATGATAGCTTCAGTAGTTCTCAAGTTACATAATGCTACACGATGCAATTACATGGTCCGCTCGTGGAAAGCCTAGCGCTGCAACAAAACATGCCAGGAAGCTGCGAATGGTGTTGATATTTACTCAAAAGAAAGCTACAGGGTATGGCACTCTCAGAATTTTATAATAAGTTCTCTCTTTTTTTTTTAGAGATCATCATGGCTGCCGACACACATTGTCAGAAAGAATGGCACAGACAAATCGTTGTCTAGAAAAATAACAGGGCCATACAACAGAAATTGAAGATTGCTGTACCCACAAGCAGTGTTCAGGGATTCAGGAAAAAAAGACAATCAAAATCGGTCCAGTCATTCCTGTGCTACTCTTTCCACGAGCAATGCACAATGTCCAAAACACACTTGTGAGAAAAAGCCTGTCGAAGTTTTCGACAGGCTCTTTTCAATGAATTTTTTTTGTTTCTAGTTGGATATTGATGAAAATTAGCACAGACATTAAGAATGACCTCACAGTGCTTCCATAAAAATTTTGAAGCGATACCACGAATACTTTAGGGGAAACAAATTAATTCTTCATTGAACCATGTGGAGGGGCTGAGCATAATGTCAAAAAAAAAAAAACAGTATTGAGAAAGCTGCGTTTAAAGTTTCAACTTTTATTTACGCCTCTAAGACCTAAAAATTGTGATCTCAGGTTTGTCTTATGATATTTGACTTCTTTTCATGATTTACTCCTCTTCATGATTTACAAAGAACAAGTATGGATTTCAAGCCAAGTTGCTTGTATGAAGGAGTGGTGTGATAGGTATGACAGAAATGATTGTAATTGAATAAAACCATATACTGAAATTATTACACATACTTTTTTTGTGCTGAAGTTGTAATTAGTGTAATTAAGTACTTGATTACAAATATTCACTGAACTCTCTTTATTTGGAGAGAGGTTTATTGCATCAGAAAAATGGATCACACCATGACGGCCTATGCCTTCTTTCTAAATAACAAAGTTATGGGCAGAAGACTGGTGGCACGAGAATTTCTAGCAGTATAATTAATGACGCAAAACGGGCATATAAAAATTCGTGCTCCTGATTCATACATGCTCTTTCGCCGCTCTAGCCGTGAAACGCATCATCATACAGCCGGTCGCGGAAACTCTAATCTACAGCAACTCATTGACCTCGGAACATTCATAGACGTTCGTGGCGATATCAAGCACGGCTCCAAGCACGTCTGAATCGCATCTCAAAAGCTTATTGACAGCACTCCATATGACCGTGGGGCCGTGTGGACATTGCAGTCTGCGCGTAATGCACTTGCCGGCGGCGTTCGCTGACGATGCGCGAAATGTGTAACTACGAAGAAAAAAAATCGGCGCGCACTGCACTTGGCATCGCATTTTCGAATGACGACGCGTGAAACTGCTAGCCGCTGTTCCCAGCGATCCTTGGCAGTGAAGGGGGGGGGGGGGGTGACGAGCTTGACAGTGTTGTCCGCTGCCGATGTGTAAAATGCCCGTACGTGATTCAGAGGAGCTAGCGAGTGATGTGGTACATTCCTTGCGAAGAAGGTCGCCAAGAGTGCGCTTGCGCGTCGTTCCTACCCGCAGTCGCGCTGTCAGCGGAGTTAGACCTAAAGCAGACTCCGATGACGCGCCGCACTCGTAGACCACCACGCGCTCGCTCCTAGTAATCTGATCGTGCATCCGGTGCGGCCACTCGTAGTAATCAGATCGTGCCACCGCTTACAGCTTCGTTGCCTGCGAAGAAGCACGTCGCCACGAATGCGCTAGTGCGCCGTTCCTGCCCGCAGTCTCGCTGTCGACGGAGTTAGGGCTAAAGACGACTTCGATGACGCGCGGCGCACGTGGACCGTGCTCCCGCTCGTAGTAACCTGATCGCGCATCCACTTACTGCTCGTAACTAAAGCGTAGTTATATCTTAACCCTTTCAGCTCTGGAATTTTAATTTTTACCGCAGATTTTTTTCCCTTGCATTTTCTTCACTTTGAAGGTCCAAATGACATGCTCACAAAATCTAAAGCTTGTGTGTGAAGTAATTATTGATTTGGCTTCATGTGCTCAAAAAAGGACATCAGGGCTCAGTGGTTGTAGGAATGAAAAAAATGTTCACTTTATTTCATGCGGCTTTCACAACAAAAACTAAGTACAAAATTTATTATTTCTTTGTGTGAAAGTCTTTGAAGCAATTCCTGAACTTCGTCAAGCACAGATGCACCTTGTACTTTTCACAAAACACTCGAACTTTCCCTGTGCATCCGTCCATTTTACACCGCTGCGCCTTAGCGTCGGTGTGAATTGGTCAATGTCCAACTTGGTCAAACCTCACATCTTCTATAGGCCTACTCTCTGTGTAGCGAACTTGCTTCCTGGGCTCTAGTGGATGGTCTACCACGCTTCATTATCTTGCATTTCTTATCTTTCGTTGCAAGAGCATCAATGATTCTGAGGGTGAAGTCCAGGAGGTCAAGCTGTTCATTCGATGAGACTCCTCGCACGTCGGCATCTTGTCTGTACTCTAACCAAGCGTTCACAACAGCAAGATTGAAAAAATGAAAAATCATTCTGGGAGTCCACTTTCTTGACCGAATTGTGGTCCTGTACAAGGCAACAAGGAAGTCCGTCTTGTCTACACCTCCCGTGCTTCGGTTGTACGCCACGACTACAGCTGGGCGTTTCACATCAATGAAACATTTGTCCACCTTGCTCCAGCGCTGTGATGTTTCTTCCTTTTCAACATCGATAAAATTCTAGGCCATATTTACAACTCGATTGTCCAGCCACCGCGTCACAACAATCTTGCCGTCTTTGCTGACCAAACTGTCAGATGACCCTCGACCACTTTTCTTTAATTGATTTTCACTCATGAGCGGGCACTTTTCACACCTGTTCATGCGTACAGTACCAGCTGCAAATACTTTTCGTTGACGCAGGGCGTGCAGTATGGGCAACGAAGCAAAGTACCGTAATTATCAAAAAAAAGCTTGTGGCCAACAAACGGCGGGATTCGCTCGGACAGGTGCGAAACAATTGCTCCTGTCACACCATACTGCTGTTTTTCACTCTCTTACAGCTCTGTCCAAGAGCCCTGGTACACCAGAAAATAGTAAATAAGGCCATACGCGCCGCATAGCATGAATACCGTCGCACCCCAAGGGTGAGGCTTGCCCTTCACGTATTGCTTTATGTTCAAACGGCCCTTGGAAGGAACAATCTGCTCATCAATGCACAGATGCTCCTCTACCTCGAGATCCTGGCACCTTGCTTGAAAATTCTTGAGTAGGGGTCTCATCTTCCAGAGTCTGTCATTGATGTCGGGCTTGTTCGCATCAACAATGTGAAGAGTGTTGCGCAGCTTTTCGAAGCGGTTGCGCGAGATCTCGCATGATGCGATAAGAGCAGTTGTCATTGCAGGCTTCCAAAATAAGCGCAACCTTGGATATTTCAGGACGACCATTATCAGATGGAGAGCCACCATCCTGCTGATTTCATCTTCATCAGTGTTTACACACGTGTCATACTGAAAAACTGAGTACTGATTTGTTTTCTCAGCCAGCTCAGTAAAGACACTTTTTGGGATATAACGGCTAAAATAACCAACTGGTGAGGGTATGTCCCCTACGACGTCAGTCTTCGTGGGCTCCCCCTTTGAATTGGGTCTCTGGCACCTTGAAAGGCTTTCTCGCCCATCCGCTTGCCGTTGCTGGTGTGCTATCATCTTCCGAATCAACTTCGGAACTATCACTCTCGCTCTCCGCCGGAGCCCCAAGCGCGTCGTCCCCCTCGTCATCGCTGCCGCCAGACTCATCGCACTCGCCTTCCACGTCAGATAAGTTACCGTTGTCCAGTTCTTCAAAAAGACTATCCGTGCATTCTTCCAAGCGTCGTGACCGTTTACCATGGCACGAATAAAATAAGGCCGCCGGTATCGATGCACCTAAAAAATATAAAAGAGAATACGGCTAAAACGACGAACGCACAACTTACAACCACTAAGCCCTGACGTCGTCAAAAGTGGACATGTAAACAAAGGGCCACTACAGAAAAAGTATGCAGGTTAGGCCTACAATTTTTGCGTGCTGCCTACGTTAGCAGTAGGACATAAATATAAAAAATATCAGCTACAAATACTCGAGACTTCAAAAGTTATACATCATGAAAGTCGATACTTACCCGAATGCTGCTCAGCCATGGTACGTGTGAACACTTCATCGTTGTCTTCTTGTAAACGTGCACAAAACGCTCTGCTGCTGATAGCAGTGGCAATAGGGCTCACGGAGGAACACCTCACAAAAAATTCATTGGTTTCAGTTTTGATTTTGCAAGTGAGAATTACATTTTACTTTGTGGGATCAATTGACGACGCCAGGGCCGAAAGGGTTAAGTGATTATCAAGCCGTGAACGTGTCACAAAGTGGCGATTTTCGAGAGCCATGTCCTCGCGACGCACAAGCAGCAGACGGTGATCTCCCAGAGCGAGCATCGGACCAATGGCGAGACGAGCTGAGGCAACATGATGGTCACGGCCAATCAAGGGCCTCAAAATTACCTTCAAACATTTGCTTTTTGCTCGCTTGTTGTTAAAGGGAGGAGCCAGCTAAGGCGCGAGAGTTGAACACGGAGAAATGCTCTTTCCAATGAGCCCAAGAAGCCGGCTCCCGGTGCTGTGTTGGGGGCTGGCTGGTCCCGACGAAGCAGAAGAAGACGACGGAAAAAGAAGACAGCCGACGGAGACGTACGCGGCCGGCGGGGACACCGACCAGCCCGAACACGCGGGTTGGCGCCAAGCGCCGAAAGAAAGCACAACAACCGCACTCCACGGTTACTTAACACACACTGCCTTTATTTTACAGTCGCCTTGAAATCCGAGATGCCAGAGCGGCGCTCCCTGGCATCCTCACATGTCAATCCGAAACCAAAACCCCAGAACACAACAACCATCCCCTCCTCGAAAAAAGCACACCTATACACTGTTTATATTTATACATGCTCGATACAAAAGTATATACAAGGTATGTACGTTAGAACATATGAAAATTCAAAACACGGCACACCCAACTCGCACACTACGAGTCCTGAAAATGCACTGAGAAACAAAACAAAAAAAAATGTACACAACTGTTCGGAACAAGAGTTCTACATTACGTAGTCTTCGAACCGACGCGGCTTCTGCCGCTTCCGCTTAGGGCGGGCCCTTTTGGGTGTATAAACAGGTGTCTCTGCACCTAGGTCACTTCTGCTCTGATGTGGCACATCAAGAGCAGTGGAAGATTGTGAAGGCTCTGAACGAGCGTTAAAATTTGCAGTTTCATCAAAGCTCGCAGCATGAGCTTCGGAAGAATTTTGCGGACCGAAGTTCGGTTCAAGGGTCTCAGCCCTATTTGAAGGTTCGAAGTGAACCGTATGACTTGATGTACTTGAACCAGCGACACCGCCTGGTAACTCCTCCCCCCTTGAAGAAGAAATGCCTGTACATGGAGGCCACATGTAAGAGTCTGATGCGTAGTTGAGAGGCGTGGACGGAACGTGATGAGGAAGACTTTTAGGTGTTGAAGGCCAATCCGTATGAAAAATAACAATGCGCGAAGCATTCCAGATGTTACCATCACTTAAGCGAAAAGAAGTTGGGCTAACCTGGCCCAAGACTTTGTAAGGACCCCGATACTTGGGGCGCTTGCCTGGCACACGAACCTTGACTAGATCGCCAGTGCGAACTTTGGACTGCTTTGCACCTCGACGGGTATCGACATACTTTTTCATTGCTTGTTGACGAGAAAAAACCCTGGTACGAATTTGATCAGGAGAAGACACTGCTATGTTACGAGGCAAAGAGACTATGTCGAGAGCAACTCGCGGTTGCCTACCAAGGAGAAGTTGAGCAGGAGACTCCATTGGTGCCTTGTGGTGTGAACCTGTACGAAGCTAAACATTCAGTCAAGACTTGCTTGAGGGGACGGTGCTCTAATTGGGCGATCTGGCGATGTTCCTTCAGAACGCGATTAAAGCGCTCGATTTGGCCATTTGATTGGGGATAGAAAACTGATGACCTCAAGTGCTGAATTCCTCGTTGTGAAAGAAAAGCCTCAAAATGTTGGGATTGAAACTGTGGACCATTGTCCGTAACTATGGCATCGGGAAAACCTTCCCGGCTGAAGATTGAAGACAGAAATTTAGTGATGACCTCAGAAGTAACCGTATGTGTGAAACAAATTTCTGGCCATTTGGAATGGTAGTCGATGAGAGAAACAATGAACCGGGCATTTTGCGGAACATTATGCAAAGGACCGATGATGTCCATGCCGAGTTTCTGCCAAGGCCGATCAGGCCACTGGACTGGGTGCAACGGAGAAAATGCAGGTTTGGCAGACTTGTCAGCTGCCTGACATATATGGCAGTTGTAAACTGCATGCTCGACCTGCTTGTCTAAGGCTGGCCACCAGTACCTGTCTCGGAGATTCTATTTGGTGCGGACAATGCCTGGATGGGCCTCATGGGCAAGCCGTATTAGCTTGTTACGGAAAGAAGCAGGGGGAATCACGCGTTCATCGTGGAAAAGCAAGTCCTCGACACAAGACAGTTCCTGTCGGACTGCGAAGTTGGGCAAGAATTTAGAAGCAAGAGCACCTTTGAAAGGCCATCCTTCACGTAATTATTTGAGAACTTGAGACAAAGTGGAATCTGCAGCTGTAGCTGCCTGAAGCTCAGCTTTAGTAATGCAGGAAGTAACTAATGAAACAACTTCCTCATCCCGCTCTTCAGTAACCAGTATCTGAAGAGGAAGGCGCGATAGTGCATCTGCAACCACGTTATTAGAACCCTTACAATATTGAACACTGAAATTATAATACATGAGTTTGGCACACCAACGGGAAATGCGAATGGGGCGGCGGCCTTCGGATCCTGCAGAAAGAAGAGCAACTAGTGCTTGGTGATCTGTACGTAATGTGAAGTGCCAGCCCTACAAGTAAACATGCCATTTCTCACAGGCAAAAAGACAAGCGAGAGCTTCACGCTCTCCTACTGAATATCTGCGTTCAGCAGGGGTCAATGTACGAGATGCAAAAGCGATAGTGATCAGCTGATCATCTCTGAGTTGTTGAAACACTGCTCCCAGTTCAACATCGGACGCATCCGTCGTGATGAAGATGGGAAGCTTCTCATTGAAAATACTAACAGCTGGCTTTGAGGCCAGTATTGACTTAACTTGAATGAAGCTCTGCTCAGCTTCAGCTGACCAGTTAAAAGGCTTTGCTTGACGAAGTAGAGTACGCAGTGGTTCAACAACATCAGCATAGTGAGGAACGAACTTGGCATGATAACCAACAAGACCTAAAAAAGATTGCAAGGTTTTAACATCAGTAGGCCGTGGGGCATTGACAATGGCCTGAACTTTAGATTCAACAGGTGTCAAGCCGCGGGAACTGACATTATGTCCTAGAAATTGTAACTCATTCACAGAAAAAATGCACTTGTTATTAAGTTTCATACCACATTCACTGATGCGGTTGAGAACAGTATGCAAGTTAGCATTGTGCTCTTCGCGAGTACGTCCCCACACCAAAATACCATCCAAGTAACAAAGGGCGCTATTACAACCCTTAAGAATAATTGACATCATTTTCTGAAACACTGCAGGGGCAGATGCAAGCCCGAAACACACGCGGCAAAACCGAAACAAGCCTTCGTGCCATACAAATGTGGTCAAGTCTCTACTGCACTCAGAAAGTTCAACTTGGTGATAAGCGGACGCGAGGTCCAGCTTAGAGAAACATACTGCTCCGGAGAGCTGATGAAGCAGTTCTTCAATGTGAGAAAGTGGAAACCCGTCTACGACGATTGCCTTGTTCGGTTATCGTAAGTCGACGCATAGTCGAAGGGATCCATCTTTTTTCTTGACGATGACCAGTGGAGAAACCCAGTCGGAACCAGAGACAGGCTCGATGATTCCGCTGGCGTGAAGGCGAGACAGTTCCGCAGAGACTTGCTCACGGAGAAGAAGAGGAATGCGGCGCAGCTTGGCACGCACAGGGCACACACTTGGTCGACGCATCACTTTATGCACAAAACCGCGCACACAACCCAGTTCACGGGTGAACAGGTGGTGGAATTCAGAAGGCGCGTTGGCCGGAAGATCATCTTGGACGTCGACTTGAGCACACGTCATAGACGCACCGTCGATGTTGATGGACAAAGCCCTGATGGCATCACATCCCAAAAGCGAGCTGCCATTGGCAGTTACATAAAAAGTAATGGAAGCAGTGCGACTGCGATAGGAGACCTGAGCTGTGAAATGACCTAAATTATCAATCGTTTCCTTGGAATATGTTTGTAGAATGACGTGTGAAGGCAAAAGCCGAATGTAGGAAAAATGACTATGAAAGTCAGCGGCACTGATTAAAGAGACTGAGGCACCAGTGTCCACGAGAAATGACAAGGGCACATGGCCCACTGAAACTACGATGCTGGGCTCAGACGTAGTGTGGAGGCCATCCACATTTAAAACGGTGACCGTATTGGTTTGTGCAGTGCTCGAAGGAGCGGACGAAGAAACTGGTTCTGGAAGATTTGCTGGACGGGAATTGCATACGGATCGAAAATGTCCGATTTTTCCGCACGCAAGACAAGTGCGGTTTCTCGCGGGACACTGCGCAAAATTGGCTAAATGCCGAGCCGATCCACAACGAAAGCAATGCGCTGTTGCGCTTGGAGAAGAAAATTGCGAACGCGAATTAGGAGCTCGGTGCTGTTCCTGAAAACCCGAATTTGGCGGAATGGGGTCGCCATATTGTCGGCTTCCTCGCACCCGCGACGCAGAGAAGTCGCCATGTTGGCCGCCACGGAAGGACTGTGCAGGCGGGCGTCCATGTTGGCCGCTGCGCCGAGACGAAGGTGAAGGGCCGTCATGTTGACGCGTCCCGTGAAACGAAGAGTCGCCGCCTTGGCCCCCCGCAGCACAAAGTTGCTGCACTGAATGCGGAGCGAATTGCTCCAACTGGGAGCGAATAAGCTCGTCCTCTCGCGCAATCGAGAGGGCTTCGGATAATGAAATCGAGGATCCCTTTTGAAGCATGCGGCAGCGGACGTTTTGCGAGGCTACCCCGATGAAAAGCTGATGGCGGATCATATCGTCCTCGAGCGCGCCGAAGCCGCACGACGCGGCGAGCGTTCGAAGAGAAGTAATGAACTCGGCGACTAGCTCGCCAGGCAATTGTCGCCTTTCTTCGAATTTCACGCGTGCGAGATAATCGCACGAAACATCTTTAAAATGCTCATCGAAAAGAGCAACAGTATCCTTGAAGGCATCGCCCGACACTGGCGTCGGCGACGCGTTGGTGGCTTCCAAAGTGTAGAAGAGCTTTAACCCGGCAGGGCCCAACGCGTTGAGCAGCAGGGCCTTGCGACGCTCGGGCTTGCTGGCGTCCTCCTCAACCGCGCCTGGGTAGGCCTGAAACACTAATTTCCAGTCCGCCCACGGAAGTGGCGGATCTCCGGGCGAATGAAGAAATAGGGGAGGTGGAATAGGAGACGCCATTTCAAGCAGGAAGAATGGAGAGGTGCAGACGAGAAGAAAATTATGCCTGTATACTGTTTGAAGACGAAGGCAGAGGCGGCGTAGTTGAATGAAGAAGGAATGAAGCGACGCAGCACGCAGTAGCCACCTTGCTGGGAACAAAGAGCGTCTAGGGTTAGCCGGGTAGGTCCATTAGAAGCAAGAAAAAAGACGAACACGGAGAAAGAAATGGGTTCTTACAAGTCCTCGTCGCCATTGCTGTGTTGGGGGCTGGCTGGTCCCGACGAAGCAGAAGAAGAAGAAGACAGCCGACGGAGACGTACGCGGCCGGCGGGGACACCGACCAGCCCGAACACGCGGGTTGGCGCCAAGCGCCGAAAGAAAGCACAACAACCGCACTCCACGGTTACCTAACACACACTGCCTTTATTTTACAGTCGCCTTGAAATCCGAGATGCCAGAGCGGCGCCCCCTGGCATCCTCACATGTCAATCCGAAACGGAAACCCCAGAGCACAACACCCGGTCCAAGCATCGCGAAGCTATAATTTTTTGAAAATCGCCGTTTTCTCGCCATTTCCAGAAAAAGTTTTGCTACCTAAGTGGGTGAAACGAATTTTCCGAAGCACTTCTGCGCGGTTTTCAGTGTTTATATTTTGGAACCAGATAGAAAATTGGTTCCAGAAACTGAAAACTTGAGTTTCAAAAAATAGATTTTTTTGCCATTTTTCGTGATCCCAAAGCCGCGTCCCCCCTTAAAAGATCGACACTGGGCTCAATGATATACCGAAATCTTCAGCCTCTATTTTTTTTTTTGCTTGAAGCTGGACTCAACGGCTTTCAACATTGCCAATTACTTCTCGATTGTTTTATTTTTGGGCTCACGTTCGATTGTTTTATTTTTGGGCTCACGTTTGCCGCTGCCATTATCCATCTTGTGTCTAGTGACAGAAACTGATAGAGATGGTGTTGCTCTTTCACAGCAAACGTTAAGGAACAAAGGCACAATCTCTACTAGCTCGGCACAGAGCTGAAAGGAAGGAGGAGGCCAAATGCGCGGGCGGGTCAACAAGGTCTACAGGTAGCCCCGCCGTTGTGGTCTAGTGGCTAAGGTACTCGGCTGCTGACCCGCAGGTCGCGGGATCGAATCCCGGCTGCGGTGGCTGCGTTTCCGATGGAGGCAGAAATGTTGTAGGCCTGTGTGCTCAGATTTGGGTACACGTTAAAGAACCCCAGGTGGTCGAAATTTCCAGAGCCCTCCGCTACGGCGTTTCTCATAATCATATCGTGGTTTCGGGACGTTAAATCCCTCAAGTCAATCAATCAATCAATCAATCAATAAAAATGACCAATAAATGCTTGTTGTGGACAAGTAATAGTTCATTATATTCGTTGTGAAGAAATTTCTGCTTCCTTAAAACAAGGTTTTAAATGGGTCTCTTGTGGTTATGAAAACGAGGTTTTTATAACTACTTTTTTTATAGAGATCATCATGGCTGCCTGCACACATTGCCAGAAACAGTGCCATGTACCAATCGTCTAGAAAAAGAACTGGGCCATAACAAAGAAATAGAATATTGTTATTGTCAGGCCCACAAGAACGGTTCAAGGATTCGGAAAAAAACAACTGCATCAAGATCAGTCCAGTCATTCCCGTGCTATCCTTTCCACGAGCAATCACCAATGTCCAAAACACACTGCTTAGAAAAAGCTAGCCAAAGTTTCCGAAGCTGTTTACATTATTTAGAATGCACTCGCAGTATAGTTCTTGGTATCCTTGGGTAGAGGCAGCCTCTTGGGCGTGTGGCCTTTCATTTCATGCATGTGTGATTACTTCTTTGTTCGCTGAGAATCTTTTTTTCACAGCCCTGTGAAGTGCATGGGCTCGCAAGGGGGAGAGGGGGGACATCCATTGTCGGAGGCGCTCATGGAGCGCCGTGTCCTCCAAAAACGCGATCAGCGCACTAAGCACAGGCTTAATCACACTTGTGTGCGTCTTTGGAAACAGGATTTCCTCCACAATGGTAGCGGTGAGCCCCTGTCGATCATACGCAGCGATGAGATCGCGGCGCTCATCAGTGTAGGCACTGCACCGCAGCAGAATGTTCTCTGATGTCTCTGGCTGTGGGCAATGCGAGCAGGACGAGCTTTTCTTTCCCGTGAGCCGATGCATTCTCTCCGCCGAAAGCGCGCTCTCTCCTCGTCAGGCCATTTCTTGGTAGGGGTCGTGGCGGCGTGCCGGCCGCTATGCGCTCGGCCGGGTGGCAGGATGTGACGGCAAGAGAAACCCGTTTCCGCGCAACGTCGCAGAGGCCAACCGATGTTGTTGTGGGTGTGTCCGCTGCGTGCGCTGCTTTCACGAACTTGTCTGCAGACTCGTTTCCGTAGATCCCGATGTGTGCAGCTCTCCGTTGCGGTATGAGGTCACCACCCAGGTTCTGCACGGCCGCGAGTATGCGCACGATGCGTCTGCTGAGAGGCGGTCGTCGAGGTCCCTCGCAAGCAGCTGGAGTGCGGCCCGCAAATCAGAGAAGACCGCGGCCGAAGCAACCAGCAGCTGCAGGAGCGCGTCCGCAGCAAGGTTGAGCACAGCAAGCTTTGCGACCGTCAAAGATGCCTCGCACAAAAGGTGACACTGGTTGTGCACCTACAAAGAGGGCATCGCACACGCAGCAGCAGCCAGTCTTTCAACACCAACCTATCGGTGAAGACTCGGAGGTGCCCCGCTAGCTGGTCCTCCGGTGTGGCAGCAGTTTCTTGACGAAGCACGCACACAGGAGTCACGCGCTTGCTCCTCACGCCTAGAATATGCGTGCGAATCGTTAATGGGCGATGCCGGCAGGGCAGGGCCCCGAAGTCGCCCACATCTTGGATGTCTGGCACCAGAGTGCTGAACTGTGAGGCACACCGGCTCTACCTCGAGCGCTGGAGATTGTGGAGGCGGAAGACGAGCTTCCGCTCGTGTCGCAAGCGATGCACGCGGTCGATGTGGTTGAGTGCGCCCTTGTCAGCATGTAGCGAAAGCGGCATATTGCCCGCCTCAGCGAGGGTGTGGCCGATGTGCGAGAAGGGGGGCAGACTGAAGTGCTGCTGGATGGCAGTTCGGTGCACCACATCCAGTTGCACCCAGTTGGCGGGTGTGAGAGAAGAGAGCGGAAGGCCGTAGAGGATGCCAACCGAAGCCATGCCGTTGAAATGTCTCAGGGCGAGTGCCGGCGAGCATCCGTTTTCGTGGGCATCCATTTCCTTATGCTGTGTGGTGCGAGTTGTCCCCACATATGACCCAGTCGTCACTCAGGAGGCACAAGATCCGCGTTACTAAAGTTGTGCCCAATGGTGGACGGGCTCAAAGTAAACACACACGGCAGCTGTGGCGCACTCACCAACACGCACTTTCACCGCGACACACTCAACCGCACTGCACAGAACACTAGAGATGTCGATGTTTCAGTGGGCGAGACCGCGACGCACATAAATAGAGGCACAGGGGTGAGCGGGCGGTTGGGCAGTGGTATGCGGTAACTGCAGGAAGGTTGCACTCGTCACGAACACGGGCTTCCTGGAGTGCGGTGACATCAAACTCGTTAAGACGTAGGCGCTCAACGAGCGCCTACGTCTCAACGTGGGCGCCAGTTCACAATGCCTACTCGCCATGATAAGTGAGTGCGTGTTGCGTGGCCAGTGCTGCTTCGCAGGGCTGATGGATGCCGCTGCCAGCTGGCAGGTAGTCCAGCGCAGCACGGAGAGTAGCTTGTGATATCTCGATTGCCAAAGGTTTCTCTTAAGGTGGGCTCACACTTTGCGAAGGAGATCCCCCAGAATCTGCCGCATAGGAGAGGCCCACTTGGGTGTTGGCGCTGCACGTAGCATGGGAATTCCTGGGCACTGCATCCAAGGCCTCGCGTCGTGAAATGGGGACGTGCCGATTTCGTACAATCTTCGAGTGTGCGGCGCTCCTGCTGCCATGTAGGGCAGCGGGGCTGCGCAGCCGGATCAGCGGCGCTGCAGAGAAGACAGCGCGCTCGTTTCACGTTGTACTGGGCACGAGGGTGCGGCGCTCCGTAGCGTGCGCATTGTTCTTCTAATTCGCGCGTAACAGTTTTGTGTTCGTAGCGACAGCAGCGCTGGCACTGGACCGGCTGAGGTCGGCGTGGGCGCACGGTGCATCGTTGTTTGAAGAATACGAGATCCTTAAAGAGCTATTGATGCATACGTCCAGTGGTTGGAGTTGAGACATCATTCTTTTGAGGCCGGTGTTGAACTTGCCAAGTGCTTCCGTGCTCATCGGTGAAGTGGCTTCTAAATGCGTCCAGCACAAACATAGCTGGAGTGTTGAGTAGTGCAACTGGACATCTTCCCCACACAACATGTATCCACTTCTTAACATTGTGCTCTCCATCCAGCCCTTATCGTTGCACCTGACGTATATCCGGGGCGGGAATAACTCATTTTTGGGGAGCATCTTTCTCTTAAATATGAGAAAAAGGTGGCAGCTTAAGCCCGTCCACCGTGCACGCCAGCTTCACCGTCACCTGGGTCTTGTCATTGCCTGTTGTATCAATGCGTTCTTCCTTTGTGCCAAGTTCCTCGATCATGTAGCCAGCCGGAACGTCCAAGAAGATTGGAGTTTCATCCAGTTTCTGATCTGGCCTGCAGGGTACTCATGCTCTCTCCTCATCCTAATCACGTAGGGCTAGAACTCAATGAGCTTCTCCTTATACTTGGCCGGAAGTTTCTGGCAAAACAAAGTATTTTGGTGAAGCGAGAATTCTGCGCGATGCATAACTTCTGCACTCACGTGCACCCACGAGCGAATGGCCTTGAACCTGTCATGGGGCAAGCCAGCCTCGGGCACAAGCTCCTGTACCTTGATCTGGATGGGTTCGACATTGACGGTCAGAAACTGGCTGTGACGTTGGTGCACGAATTCTACAAGGTCCTCTTCGATTTTCGGGAAACGGCAAATCTTGGGCCCACAGAAGACCTTATGAGTCGGTGTGGCTTGAAAGATGCGGTGACAACACATCCTGCAGCCTCAAACGGTTGACTCCATCACTCTTTGATGCCGTGCCACACTTGAAGTGTCCTTCTGTTCGACCAGCAGGATCACTTGTTTTTTAAACGCACCAGTGTATTGACTCTGCTTGTTTATTAGGCTAGGCAATGCGAAAGAAAGTGCCATTCGAACACAGCGACGCACGAACGTGAGGCTGCGAGTTGTACGGAGGCGAATTGATTCAGAAATGACTGTTCTTGTGCACGTGTTGCCATTGTGCCTTTCATGACGCTAGCAGCACCAGCGGCAAAATCTGATTGCCGCCGCATACCATAGTGGCACGTTCCTTGACTCTAATATGCACGAGCTTTCCGTCCTGAGCGGCGGTGCTCCGAGACAGCATGGTGCACATGGTCACTGGAGGCGCAAGTAGGAATAAATTTTTCTATATGATGTGACGAACTGCCAAGTTCCTGGAATGTGCGGCGCATTGTTACAGGAACGAATATTGTTAAAGGAAAAATATTATATAATCGATGCGCCTTTATAAGTCGCAAATAATTTGAAAAAAAAAAAAACTGCCGTTATATTCATGCAAATATGGGATACTTATGGCTTTCCCTTTATAGCTGTGGCTTTCCCTTTATCTCTGCTGCATGGCGCCTGCACCAGGTGTGGGTACCGGGAGGACACAGCTCATGATGAGGCTCTGAATCTGTTGACAAAATATAATCAAAGGTGGCCATCGCTGTCAGGGAGGAGGCGTGCAAAAAGCATCTCGTCAAACACACACTTTAATCTCTCCCCTGCCCCTGTTTATACTCGTGATGATGATGATGACGGTGAACTGACGAACTGTGGTGCTCCTTCAAGGTCGTAAATTAAGAGCCTTCAGCCAGGTCTTGCTGCTGCGAGTGCATCTGCAGCAAAAAGTGTAGGGGGGGGGGGGGGAACCCGCTGCACTTTTTCTTTGTCAGTCACCTGTTCTTTTTTGCCGATAACATGTATATAAATTCCTTTAGGTTTTCTTTGGGGTGTTGTGTTCGTTGCTCAAGCTCTTCCTTCAGGCGGAATTTGAAGTTGATAGAAGTGAACTCTGCGTGAGAAGCGCCAATGAACCACCACCAAAGTTTAGCGCTGCCATCCAAAACAGCTGGCACCACGTTGCTAAGTCTTTCGGCTTGGTCAACTCCAGACCTGAGAAAAAAATTGTCCAAACATTCCACCCCCCCCCCCCCTCCCCGGCCACTGCAAGTCGTTGAAGCCCGAGAACTTTGGGCTCTGGGAGCGGCGTGGAAGCCATAGCAGGCAACTGCAAGGGTTGCGGCCCGGAGACTTGCACACCTAAGCCTAACAGTGCGGCTGTCGGCGTGGCTTTGGCAGGGGCAGTCATCACACGTTGCCCCAGCAGGAAAAGGACTTGCTCGTGCTAGATAGTTGATCCTTCTGTTTGGCCGATGAGATATTGTATTACCTCCTCCGGAACGACTACGTTATCCATTCTATCCTGGATGAGCCCCCACTCGTCAGAGAGGAAGCGTGCACAACACGTTGGTCAGACATTTCAATCTCTCTCCCCTGCCCCTGTTCATCCTTTTGATGATGATGATAATAGCGGCACCGGCACCAACTGTGGCATTATCTCTCGGCCTTACATTTGCCACTTCCACCACACAATCGTTACTACTGCTTTCCTCATGTCCTTAGCATCTCTGTAGCTTCGTAGTGCTAGGTTGTAATAATTTGTGATCCTTTCGATCAGGTCCTGCGCCAGGCCACCTCTTCTACCGAGCTGCTCTCCTTTCTTTGCTTTGTTCACAAGAGAATGGAGTGTCATGCCCATCCCCCTCTGAACGTTGTTTACTCAGTTCTCCTTTGGGAGAGGTGTGAACCCATACATCCCCTCATTGAACAGAGCCATGTAGATACGACTGTCACCGTCATAAATTATAGTCGTGTTTAGTTCTGCTGGTCCAAAAAGCTGTAGTGCAGCTTCCACCTTCATGGGTAAATTCATTACATTTCATTACATTAGTAGTCAGCGAAAATGAAGCAATCCTACAGAAAACATATGTGCCTTTGGCTTTAATTTTTGCTGGCACTACAATTGTCATGGCCTCCGCCAAGCAGTGTTGTGGGAATTTATCCCGCCACTTGAAGAAGACCAAGCACAGATTGAAAAATTCTCTTTTAAAAAGCGCTACTCACTTTCCAGAGAAACCACTGCAAGGTTGGACATAAGATCTTTCGGTATTCTTTAGATTGTGGTACAAAACAGAAAAGCGATAAATTATGGTACAGTCCCTTTAACGGGCCCCTAAACCATCTCCAATATTTTTTCACAATGTCCACAATGTATTTTTTCACAATGTATTGTGCACAACGTCCCCAACACAACTGAATTTTGGCATCTGGGTGGTTTAGGGGCTTTTTAAGTAAGGTGTTGGCTCGGCTACTAACGGCTACAATACCGTCTAGGTGGCATTTTATAAGTTGTGCTCCACTTTTTTAATCTCGATGAAAAATGGCGTGTTCTTCAAAATCTTCGAATCTAAGCCAAACCTGCAGTTAGATACAAAGAAATCTGAAAAAAAAAATACTATCGACCTAGATTTGAATAAATGCTGTACGTACTCAGTCTGGTGGTCAGCTCACCTGTGACTTTTTCACCAAGGACTTTTTTTCTCAAGCACTTTGCTTCTGCACAAGGTTCCTCAATGTGGTGTCCGCCCATTTTGACATGATTAGTACAGCCTTCCTTCTGGAGTCGATGTAACCCTACACCTTGGCATTTTGTGCGGCGGAAAACGTCTGACAGTGTCCATCACACAGCATAGTTGTGTAGGGCAGGACATGCTGTTCAAGCGACATCTGAAATAGAATGAGAGCCGCCTCTACTTCCATTGGCCCCGCTTTGCTGTTAAGTGGTTTTTTTTTTTTTTTGGCATTTGTGGCTTGCTTTCCATGCTTGATAGCCATCACTACTAGGCTTTGGGCTGGCCTTGACGTGGTTCAACACGTAGCCACTGAATAGTTATTGTACTGTGCCGACCTCAATGTGGGAAGAGTATCCTCTCATCATCCACATTGCCATTGTAGCTAACGGCAATATTGCCCTGGTGGCCAAAGCATAAGTCATCGTAAATTGTCATAACTTTTTCTGCACATCGCAAGCTTTGCGCAGTTTGAGGCTGAGAGCCATGGCCGTCTGTCGCAAAGCGTTGGTGTAGGAGACGCATTCTGAAGCTTCTGCTGCTTCGGCTGGGAGTCCGACATCAGGTTTTGGTTGGCCCGAGCCTAGTACCGAAGTACAGGCGGGCCCATGACTGAGGATAGCCCTCAGAAGGGCTGTACACCTGAAGGCGTGAAGCCGGCGTCGAAAACGAACGCACGGGAGAGAGAGAATTAACTTTATTAAAGGTCCTGAAGGGGACTGGGCACCCCTTACGGCAGCCAGCCCGGTGGCTCCGCCCATGTGGGGACTGGGAGTCGGAGCTCACCAGCCACCTTTTGGGCCTTCTGAAGGGCCTGGTGTTGAAGGGTTTTGTCTGGGCTCCTGAGGTGGTTGTTCCAATCGTCCTCGGTGGCAGGGGACCCGAAGCTACCGTTTAGCGCGGGACACTGCCACAGCATGTGACTTGAATCGCACCTTGGATTTTGGCATTTGGGGCATTCTGGCCTTATATCTGGGAGGTATTTGCTGCAGATATAGGGGCTGGGGTAACTGTATGTTTGCAGCAGTCGAAGTGTTAATTGTTGTGCTTTATTTAGTGTTCAGTGAGGTGAGGGGAATTCCAAATAATTTTAGTGCGAGCAAATTTTGTGATATGATAGGAGCCGGGGTCGCGGTCCGGCTCGCTGGGGTCGCGGTCCCCGGCCGATGAGCCGGACCGCGACCCCGCGCGGCATGCAAGATCACGCGTGAGGTTATAGGCCAGCTCATTACTGTTGGGGACCCCTGGTTGAACGTTTATCCCTTCATGACCCAGGAACCAGTGGATGTGCTTGTCTACAGTTATTTGAACAGATGCTAGAATTCTTAATGCCACCTGGCAAAGTTTACCGCAGCAGTATGCCAGTGCAGCGGGTTTGGAGTTGGTAAATATTGTGTCGCGCTGAGGGAGTGCTAGAGCAAAGGAAATGGCCACTTGTTTGGCCTCGCAGGCTTTCTGTGTATTTACGGTAAGAGCATTAAGAGCTGTCCCGCCTGGGGCGACCGCCGCAGCTGCAAAGTAGGGTTTGTCCACGTATTTAGCGGCCTCTACGAAAACCACGTCTGTCGCGTGTAGGTTGGCCGCTTTTAGTAAGGCTTGAGCTCGTGCCCTTTTTCGAGTCTGATTGTGCACCGGGTGCATGTTCCTGGTGAAGGGTAGTTGTGGTAACGGTTCTGGTTCGTTGACTTGGGTTGGGATAGGAAGACTTATGTGTGAGAAAAGTTCCCGACCTGCAGCTGTCGAAGACAGGCGTATGAGTTGGGACATTCTTTGTGCTTCTGTGACATCTTGGAACGAGTTATGTACCCCAAGGGCTAGCAGGCGCTGCGTGCTTGTGGACATGGGTAGAGGAGCAAAAAGATTGCGATCGTCCAAGACAGAAAAACCTAGCGGCGAGTTTGTTTTGCAGGTGCTTGTGTGGCACATGTGTGCGAGAGCTGACAATACTCAGTAGGATGTGTGCAAAGCTTTGTGATCACTTGAATAAGTCAGTTACACGGCTGTGTACAGTGAAATCTCAGTATAACGAACTTCAGGGGATGGCAGAAATTTGTTCGTTTTTTTTTAAGGTTGTTATAGGGAAAGCTCAAAAATTAACCATAATTACTTGTTTTTCACTTTCCAAAACGACTTACCTTTACAACTATGGGTCCTTGAACAAATGCACAAATAAACACCAAAAAAATGCACGCTTACTTTAAAGAAGTTTGTTACTTCTTTTGACGTGAACAGCACAGACTTTGCAGCGCAAAGGCCTCCAGCTCATCCTGTAGTGAGATTCGTTTCTTTGGTCACAACAGCCTGCTTTTTGCTTTCCAGTTCCCGAAGAATATCCATTGTCTCGCCTAGCGAAAACTGCTTCCGCTTTTTCGTCGCGAGCTGAGATGAACGCATTGGTAGTATAACCAGAGCGCGAACGCTGACTTGCTTTGCGTACGCGATAAGAAATCACTGAAAAGAGATGAACACGACTGAAAAAACAAGGCCTCCAAAGAAAAACCCGAAGCGTCACGGTTGTCATTGCCTCTTTTGAAGAAAAAAAAGTGCTAAAAAAAAAATTTCTCGCGTTTCGTTTTCTACTCTCTCACTGTCTCAGGTTTTCTGCGACCATGCTTTCTGCTCCGCAACTTCCACTCTGCCTCGGTTTCGTTTTCTACTCTCTCACTGTCTCAGGTTTTCTGCGACCATGCTTTCTGCTCCGCAACTTCCACTCTGCCTCGCTGACCCTGTCCTCCCGTGTTGCCCTCGCCTCTGCGCTCACTAGTAAACTTGCAGCGTCGGCGTTTCAAGAAAACGAAAGAAAAGAAAGTCGCCCTTTCGTTTCTTTTTTTTTTTCCTCCACACTGTCGCGCGTCTTTCGAAAAGCAAGGCGTCCACTTTTTTGTCTGCTTGCGTACCATTCCGGCGGTCGCGACGGATTTCAGAACATAAGTTTGTAGTACTGAAGTGTTGTTAATATAACACGGAACTAAATTAACGCTTGTTATTCTGAAAAGTTCAGTATTCTGAAGTACGTAGCAGTGAAATATTTTTACATTGAAACTATTAGCAGTCGGCGCAGCATTTTTTAAAGTTTGTTAATCTGAAAAGTTCATTAAAGTGGGGTTCGTTCTACCGAAATTTCACTGTGCCTGCACAACTCGGTCCTTACAGACATGAACTGAATATTGTCCATATTAAAAAGGTGACAAATTATATAGTGAGAATAAATTAATCTTGGTGCATGTATCGTGCTTATTAGAGCTATAATTAGAGCTTGCAGCAAGAAGCGTGCAAGCCACAAACATTGTGGTACGACCCCTTTAAGGCCTGACTACACATGTGCGTTGAGGCCCATCAGCGCGTAACTTTCTGATATGACATTGTGCCCTTTCCCTATGGAGAGGGTGCGAGAAGTTATACAGACTACGCTCGTTTTTGTATCAATGTGATATCCATATATTGTAAGTGCAATAAAATTGGTCGTTTTTGAAAATTTTAGAGTGAAAAATTTCAACTTTGCCTGCCACTTCGAGTCCTTGAAAAACTTGCAACAGGTATTGGGAACTCCTTGAATATTCTTAAATTTTTGCTTTCGAAACCTGTACGAACCCTTTGTGTTCCTATAAAACCTTTTTGTGCAGCTTTGCTGTCCACAGTCTTCTGCTTCTGTTTCCATCAGTCTTGCACGCATGTTTCGGGAACTTCGAACGGCCACGACATGACCAGGCTTTGATCAGTCTCTCCCTATATGATGACTTTTTGTTTAAATGTGGCTACGAAGTGCACTTGTCGAGTCTTTCAAGCCTGCACTTTCATGCTGTCGATGTGAACGCACAATGGGCTGACGAACTCCTCAGTACACATACACAGTGTGGCACATGGAAGATAATATCAGAAAGGGCTGAAGTGCGTTGAAGGCGGCTATTTGTGATATGCCGATGGCAATAAAATTAGTGTTTCGTTTTCTTTCTGGTACTCAATCGTAACGTGCATGCGATTTTAGGACCAGCATTACTGGAAAAAAAGTGCACGTTAGATTTGAGTAAACACTGTAGTCTGGTAGGTTGTGCTTATGCTTTGGCTGTGGTTCGCTCTTTGCCCCTGTGGCTTTATGACGGCGACAACGATATGACGATAGTTATAGCGTGAGAACAAAACGATGACACAGAGACAAGAAGGACACGAAAGACACGAGCGCTAACTTCCAACAGAGTTTATTGCGCAGAGCACGAAAATATATAGAGGAGACAGTAACCATGTTATAAAAACCATATGGCACAAAGAGCAGAACATGAGTAAGAAAAACAAAAACAAACAACACTAAAACAAAAGCACTGAAAAACGGCAAAGAAAAATCTAGAAGAAAACGAAACGGAAAGGTAAAGATAATATAACTACCTGCCCGCACCGAAACCTTCGAGGAACCTGCGTTCCTTCTCGGACAAAGCCACGGAGGGCTTGCTAATACAAGGCACCTGTTCGCGTGCCATCTGCGCGGCCTCGACAATGACTCGGGTGCTTTCATCTCTGTGTTTGTACAGCGTCGCTGTGTCCTTGAAGAGGGGAACACAATTGCACTCAGTGCAGTGCTGAGCAAGAAAACCATCCTTCCCGTTTCTAACATTGTTCGCGTGTTCTCTCAGCCGATCATTCAGACACCTTCCGGTCGTTTCGACATAACAAGCACCGCATGAAAGGGGGGTCCTATAGACGACTTCCCGGGAGCAGGCCGCATACCTGTTTCGATGTTGAACTCTGCATTCCGTTGATGATTGCGTTTTCAGGGGGTTTGTAGATTTGGTGAGGCTGATTAATTTGAACGGTGCCGAGAACAGGACACAAACTCCAACATGTTTTCAGATTTTTTTTAGCCTGTGTGATATCTGGTGTATGTATGGAATCACTGCTATCCTTTCAGGTTCTGTATCCTTGTTGCTCAGATTCTGTCGCTTCCTCTGCTCTGCCTTATTAGTCCGCAGGATCGTCTCAGCGACAGACGCGATAAACGCCTCGGGGAAACCTGAAGCCTTAAGGGGGGAGGCTACCATCGGATACCAACTTTTTTGTTTATTGAGATATCTTAATGAAATTTTCAGGATAGACTTATAGCAAAAGCATTAGAAGAACTACAAAATTTCATCAAGTTATGTTCACTGGTTTTCAAGTTACAGCAGAATATCAGGGTAGTGCACATGGTTCTCTTATTCCAGGCCTGGAGAACTTTCAAAAGGTGCTGGAACTGTGAAATTAACTATGATTATTCCCAGATTGATACTCCAGGGGGTAACAGAGCCCTTTTTTTGAATTTCCTCGCTGAAAAGTTTTAGCAGACCATCAAACTTTGTGTTCGTGATTAGGATATTATCAATCAAATTTTGATTAAATATAATAAATAACACACTCAATATATTGAAAAAATGGGCTTGTCGCCCCCTCAGAAATTTATTCATGTACATAATAAAAAAAGACTTATGGAAATCCAATGAGTGGTTCCAGAGATATGGCTGGAATAAGCAGCCTCACTAGCCAAAAAAGTCATTTTGAGAAAACGACGTTTGAAAGTTTTGAGCACATAGGCAGTTCTAAAATGAACCTGCAGCGTAACTGGAGGTGTCCTTTGGCACTCTCTTTCTTTGCCGCCTTTCCATCTTCTCTAGGGATCGCTTCTTAGCCTTTTTCAAGCGAAGAGAATCTTTCTCGTCTGCCCGTTGAATGGCCAGGTGGCCAGGTGTTAGCCCCACTGATGAAGCTAGCTCTTGGGTGGCCCTGTAGCAGCCAGCATTGTATCTTAGCACTGCATCATGCAGTGCTGTCTCCACAGCAATCAGTGACGCATGCTGCTCTTTGGGCATGAGGGACCACAGCACAGAGTGAAAGGACTCTGATGCATTCTGCGTCTTTGCTCCCAGGCAGCGTTGCAGAAGAGAAGCCTGTCAGAGCCTCTCATAAATGGGTAGAAGTGCATCTGCAACATAGCGTGGCAGCTTGTACGAATGCTTCGGAGGTGGAACACCGGTAATCTTGCTGGCATTGTGACGACACCAGGAGTCTGCACCCTCTGGGCACAAGTCGTGGTGCGGCTCCTCATCCGTCGACGTCACATGGTGGTACGATGCCATCACTGCCCGCCGCATTGCAGCCACATCATCTGAATTGTTCCGTAGGGCCCAGTCATAATAATCTGTCAACTTGTCGATGAGGGCCTTTGTCAGCCTGCCCTTCCCTCCCAAAGCCTTGTCACTTTTCTGCACAAGGTTGCGAAGTGCAGTCCCCATCCTCTTCTGAACGTGGGTCAGGCATTCCTCTTTTGAAATGGGGACCAGTCCATAAACATTTTCTTGTACAAGGGCAGAGAAGGTGGCACTATCTCCATCAGACACGAGCGTTGTGTAACGGAGGTTGTGCTTCGACAGTGAGCGTGAAAAGAGGATGATAGCTGCCTCAACCTCCATTCTCCCTGATTTAGAGTCGGTGTTTTTCTGGCACACATGATTCTCCAGCCAGCATGCATAGTCTGCGTCTCCAGGCTTTGGCCCTACTTGGCAACCAAGGCACTGATTAGACAGAACAATGGCGTCCAAGATAAGGCCCGTATGGTATTCGATAATTGCCCCGACTCCAATATGGGATGTGTGCCGACGCTTGTGCCATGTTCCATCATAAAACTGTTATATCCCTGGTGAAATATTGATCCATTTCTTTGTAAGTGGCTTTTACAGCAGAAGCAGATTCTGCATAGAAATTTTCTATGCATTGTGTCTGCGGTTCCCTGAATTTCTTCAGGTGCTTCTGAAAGGTCTTGTGATGGAGGCCACGATGGGACACGTTCATCGCTGCCCAAAAGTCGTTGAGAGCTGTTTGTCCCTTGCCTATTTGTTTTGTTGCCATAATGGCTCTTACATTCACATCAAAGGCCTTTGTGTCATCCTGACGAGATGAACTCCATGAGCTTGAAACTACTCCACAATGCAAGCATACTAGCTCAAGCTTTGCAGCAAGTCCAAGTTGGGTGCCTCCTCGTACCTTAATCCCAATCGCGGTGCACCGGTGGCACGGGGTCCGAGATAGCAGGTCGTCTAGGGCATCCATTTGCACGAGGAAACATTTTTCGCCTTCACTTGTAGCGGTGGCAGCTTCATGATCGCGCTCCGTTGCCTGAAATTTCCGCTCCGTCGCTGGCATAGCGCCAAGTTCTCTTTGCACAGCAGCGCGTTGTTGATCCGCCGCCTCTTTCTCCTCGCACGTCAGGAAACTTGTTCTCAAATGCACAGTTGACGACGCGATCGCACTCGAGGCTGATGAAAGAGAAGATGCGGAAGCCACTGTCGATGAGCACGAGACACCAGGCGCACTTGTAACGACAAATTCTTGCACCGGCTGAGCAGGAGTCCCGTTGCTAGGCGCGTCGATGCGACCACTCTCTTGCGTAGATGAAGCAGAAGCTGCCCCACAGGTACCGTCGGCGCGATTACCGTCGGCGCACGTGCGAGCGGAGAGCCTCGCCGCGCGGACAAGCTTCATAGCTCGCTTCCTTGCACCGAACGATTGTAGCGTCTTCTTTTTCGTTGGGCGCATCGTGAGCGAACACAACAATGGTCTCGTATAGACGGTTGAAAATCGTCTCGTAAAGACGGTTGAAAATTGTTTCGAATACAGTTGAAACGTGGAGAGTATGCGAACGGCTGCAACGATACACGGAAGCGAGCAGAACACAAAGACGCCGGACGGAGGAGCAGCAGACGAGCGGCCGCATCGGCCGCATTATGCGCAAGAGCGCTACGTCATCGCGCGCAGCAGCCAATGGCAGTCGCGGGCTCCCCCGCGTCCTTGGGGAGCGTGCGCTTCGCCCAATCCCAGCTGCGCGCCTCAGCCGCGGGAAACTTGAAAGCTCTCGCGAGCCCTCCAATCATGAGCGGCTTGCTCCTCTCCTGCGCTGCCGCCGGCGACGCAGGTGGCGGGGAAAGAAAGAGCAACAATTCACAAACAAAACAACACCAAAATGGCGGCGCTCCGTCGAGTGGTCGAGAAATTGCGATCACGCCAAGTTGGGGTATTTTGAGCGCTCGCGCGCCGCTTGAGGGCCGCCGCGGCATGTTCTAAACTTTATTTCAAATGTTTTCGCGACGAATTAGACGTTGATATTTACAGAAAAAGTAGTTTATGACACATACTGCCCGAATATGTGGTTTGCCAAAAATCGACTTTTTCGCGATTTTTCAGTTTTCAAAGGCCGCGTCCCCCCTTAAACCGGAAAACTTGAGCTTTGAAGCTCGCAGAGATATTGTGGACGCACAACCTATTTAAGGCATTCTCAAGGCAGGTTCGTGCTATGCCTAGCTTAACTATCTTACTGTGAGCAGAAGAAAAGGGAAGTAGGGGTTTCTGCGCATGCGGTTCATAACAGCAACAGATGTGCTGTGAGCTAAAAACCAGATTTAAATCCAAAAAGCGTAACTTGTCATTATCGGGCATTTCATGTGTCAACACAAGAGGCTCTAAACAATCTTCGAACACACCTATAGTTTGAGTCGCAAACGAGTGAAACAGAAGAATTACAATTTAGAAGAACCAAGAAATCATCCACGTATCTGAATATTTTGACGACATGCGAGCCTTCTAACTTTTCCTGCAGTTTTCTTGCCCATTTTTGCCAATAGAAGATCACTGAGTAGAGGTGCTATGCATGAACCAATTGAAACACCCTTTTCTGCAGATAAATGCAATCATTCCATTGAACGAAAGTACACGTAAGGTACAGCAAAACCAGGTCAAGAAAATCTCGCGAACTAATGCCAGTTTTTAATTGGAAGTTCAATTCCCCGAAAATTTCTATGTTATCCCTTATACATTCTAATACCTCATCGTGAGGCAGAGAGTAGTATAGGTCCTTTATGTCAATTGAGAAACCGAAAAGATTAGATTGATTTGACTGTTTGAAAAATTCTATCAGAGCCTGCGAGTTTTTGATCACAAATGGGTCATCAATCTTTAGACACTTTAGATGGGTCTGAATAAACAAGCCGAGTTGCTTTTGCCACGTACCACTTTCTGTCACAATGACACGGAAGGGCATGTCAACCTTATGTGTTTTGGCAGAAAAAAAACATGCTGAGCCCATTTTTGTCACTTTTGCTAATGTGCTGCGCTGTTTTAACTCTAGTTTACGACACATTTCCTTGGCCTGCGTTTTTACTCTATCTAGACGAATGTCGGTACAACATTTGAAAACAGATTCGATAGCTGTGACCGCCTTTTCCAGGTACAAGCAATTAGGAAGAACGGCGAAACCACCCTCCTTATCTGACGGCACGACACAAAGTTCGTCTCTAAGAAACTTGGTCGTCTTCCGCACCGGAAGGCTGTTGCTGGTAGGCTTACCCCGTAGGAGCACGTCGATGCCTTCTGAGATGCACCTGTCTGAATCCTCAGGTGAAGCACGGCCAGCCAAAGAGCGCACCATTGATTGAGCCTTCTATGATTGAGCCTTCTGCAGGCGAAGTTTGCGGTAACGGTCAGTCTATTTGACGCAGTGTTCTGTTGCCATCACTGGATGCTCTATGGCTGTCACGTCACTCGATTTGTTTCTCAGGGCCCAATCGTAATAGGCTATGAGCATCTCAATGAGGGCTTTAATAAGGTTCTTCTTCCCACTCAGTGGCTTACCGCTCTTCTGCACATTGTTTTGAAGTGCACTTCCCATTCTTTTGTGAGCATGGTTCCGACATTATCCTTTTATAGCTGGCACTAGCCCATAAACATTCTCTTCTGCGAGGGCAGCATAGGTATGGCTGCCTTCGTACGACACAATAGCATAGAGTAACATAGTAAACGTAAAGAGCGGACACTCTCATTGAACCATGCAGCTCACATGACTGCTAGCACTCCTAGCGGCCGGCATTAAACTATCACAAGGTTCCTATTCCGGCTTTGCCATCGCGCCACAGTGGTTTCAGTTTCGGTTTGAGCATTCTTGTGCGAAAGTCGGGTGTTTCTTCTACTGTTATTCAAGAGCGCTTTCATCAGCTGTTTTATAGGGTCAAACAGGCTGCGGTCACGGCTATTGCATATAAGTTGATCTGTTGGCAGTTCTTGCTGGTAAAAAAAAAGTGCACGCCCTTTTTACGAATGAATCGTGTTTATTCAGACAGCACTACTTAAATGTCATTATAAATAAGCTAAACAGGAGTTTTTAGGTAATCCATTACCTCCCTATTGGAAATTTGAGAAATCAACGCATAACGTTGGATATTTAAACAAACTGCAGTGTATTGAGCTTTTTCGGAAATAACATTGCTATTCAGAAAAAGCACCATCGCATCAAGCAAGCCGTAAAAAAATACACAATATTCGCAAGCATATTCACTGTCAACACGAACATTTCAACTCATCGGTAAAAAGTCAAAATGCAAAAATTTTATTATTTATTTATTTTATTTATTTATTTACAGGTTCTACTGGTCGATTGAGCCGTTACAGCGGTGGGGCATAAATCTAATCATTGTTTACATGAAATAGCAAGGAACATCTTAAACAAAATCTAAAAACCCCAATGTGTCATTACATATAGACAGTGAACAAATTCTGACATAACTATCATGTCAAGCATAAAGAAGCAATGCATAGACAAAAAAATAGAAACATTTCCCATCACATTATTTTGCTCCACCACCTGCATTATCCATACATCATTCACCACAGAACATTAACCATCACAATACATGTCACACGAACTTTGTGTGATTCCGTACATTCAATGAAATTTAAAAAAAAGCTAGCATTCACAAAGATTTACTTACAAAATTTTCTATAGTGTTGAATTCGATCTGTTTCGAACGTGTCACAATTCCGTACAGTCTTTTATGGTTCTAGGAAAATAAGAGTATCCATATGTGTTCATACGAGATTTGGGGATTTGAAAGTTGCTGTGGTAGTCACTTCGTGCGTTCTGAACAGGTCGCGGAACGAGTTACTGCGCTACATCAAAGTTAAATGTATCTTGAGAAATCAAAAACAAGAATTTTTGTCTGGCTACACGACGGTGCTCGAAAAGGGTGGGTAAGTTTAGTTGTTGTAACATCTCTGTCACAGAATTAGTTGGTGAGTATCTTGAAAGAATGGGGGAGACGCTCTAGGTGCCGACCAGTGCGGACGCGCGAAGATCGGCTCCTGCTTTCAAGAATGCTTTCCTGTGGTATCCACGGATTCGTCGCCGAGTTTTCAGTCCCATCGTGTGCCTAAGTTCTCAAGAAATCAGCAGATACCACCTTTGTGCTGGTAAGTGGACTTTTAAACCATTTTTGGGACATTTTTACACGGCAACTCCACCGGGGGATTTAAGCCTAACCAAGGAGACGATTGTCGCCAAGGCGCCGACCCGGCGCCAACATGACTCAACGCTCTGCGCGTTCCAGGGCCTGCAACTGAGAATGGAATACCAAGTAGACGGAGAGGACATCTCTCCAGAGGATTGCACGGAAGACATGGGTTGGAAGGAAGTCGAAACGAGACGCTCAAGGAATAAGCTAGCCGCGGTTATCGTTCCTTCTGCCAAGAGTTTGACCAAGGCTAGTGTTGCGGGAGACGCTTGAGCCAGTCGTAGTAGGCATGACACCAAGCATACAATCGTGCGAGCTGGACGCATGCCGCCACTATCCTAGTACTTCAGCGAAATTGTGCTACGACCACGTGGGGGATTAAATATCTCGAGAATTGGCACTGGAGCCGTGGCAGATGCGATAGTACTGGCGGCCGGCGTCAAAGAGGAGGAGGCCATGCAGGACATCGTCTGTTCCAACTTGCAACAGAACATCATGTGGCAAGCACTTCGGACCAAGACAGAGCTTCAAGATACCTCAAGATCAAGGAAATTGACATTGGAGGCAAAGTTTTCAAGGTTAGCGCATACGTCACGGTACCCCACGATACTTGTAAAGGAGTGATTCGCGAGATCCCCGTAAGCGATACTCAGGACATTTTGAGCCGAAAGATTGTGAACGCGAACAACCCGCTCGCGCTGCAGGCCATGAGAATCAAGGACACTGGGACAATCATCATAGCGTTCGAAGGACACAAGGTGCTCAGATTCGTGAGATATGGACCTTCACTTTTGCAGTGCTTTCTTTACCGCAAAAACATCGATATTTGTTACGTCTGTGGAAAGCTGGGACATCGGTCTGACGTCTGTCCGAACCCAGCTGAAACCATTTGCAGAGGCTGTGAGATCAAGAACCCAGATAGCCTGCACCAGTGCAATCCAAGATGCAGGCTGTGCGATGGTCACCATCCTACGGCAGACAAGGAATGCAAGAACAGGTGTTTAGGGCCATACGTCGTCAGACGCAGACGTTGGGAAAGATCGGGAGCAGCCGCAGAAGCCCGAGACGCATCAATCACATCGAGTCCAGACATCAACGACAAGCAGCTTATTCGAGCCTACGGGACCCAGAGAATCCAGACTACACAAGAACAGGAAAGGCCGCCCCACTCCAGGGGGAGGTCGCATTCCAGAAGAGGTTCTAGACCAAAGGCCCGCTCCCAATCACGGGGGCGCTCGAGTTCTCAAGGTCACCAACAGAGTCGGGATCAGCCTTGGCGGCACCCGAATAACCAGCTGCCTGGCGTTCAGTTCAAGATCACGGCTTCCAACCCGGGGAGGACTCCTGCAGTTACACCGAAAGGCAGCTGGGCTGAGCGAGTGCGC
This sequence comes from Rhipicephalus annulatus, assembly GCA_013436015.1. Taxonomy (NCBI): domain Eukaryota; kingdom Metazoa; phylum Arthropoda; class Arachnida; order Ixodida; family Ixodidae; genus Rhipicephalus; species Rhipicephalus annulatus. The sequence continues at coordinate 122,928 of WOVY01001223.1, forward strand.
AACGGCACGGCAGAGGTGATGACAGGTAAGCTGCCAGAGCATGATAGAATTGCACAGCTAGAGCAAGAAAACGCGAGACTTACAAAATTGAATGAGAGGCTATCAGCTGAGTTAAAGGAAATAAAAACTCTTCTTACTAAGCTAACCAGCGTGCAGTCTTCACAGCCAATGCCTCAGCCAGTTGATGTCCCTGTGGCTGAAAACGTGGGGGACTCTAGAACCACAAAAAAGAGGGCAGTCATGGCAGAACACGTGGAAGCCAACCAAACGACCATGTCAGATATGAAAGAGGTCTTTGACACGCTCAGCAAAGTAGTAGCCAATCTTAGCGAGCAAATGGGTAGGCTACAATCAAGCGTGGCGGCACTGGAAGAGCATATGACTGCGCATTACAAAGGTCGAAGCATATCTGCACAACACAGGAAGGCCTCCTCATGCACAAAACTCTCCTCTTTGGCCACCAACACTAGTGGTACCAAACCTGTCGACAGGTGCAGCATCAGGCTCTGGCGGCCCATGTAATAACCATGATGGCAGCGTTACGTGAAGCATTTCGTATCTGGCAATGGAACTGTAGAGGTTACCTTAAAAAGAAGGCAACCCTACAGCAGTATATCAGGAGCAGCGAAGAAAAGCCTCATATTATATTATTGCAAGAGACCATTGCACCGCAAGCAACGTTGCCTGGATTCCGGCCTGTAATAGGGGATACAGAAGAGAGGGGAGTCTGCACCTTCGTATTCAACAAACTAACGCACGTAACCTACGACCTCAAGATAGAAGCAGGCCGGTTGGAACACATCATGGTAGAGATCGTGCCAGGTACCAGCAACTGTCAGAGCATTTTCATTCCTAATATATACAGCAGTCCAAAGGAACAAAAGCTAGGGTTCAAGACGGTTCTAAAAAAAGCTGTTAATATCGCCGGAGAATGTCCACTTGTCATAGCAGGGGATTTCAATGCCCCTCATCATACATGGGGTTACAAGTACAACACTGGGAAAGGAAATCGACTTTAGCAAAGTGCCAGTGCACTTGATCTCACTCTAATCACAGACCCCAGCCTACCAACAAGGCTTGGTACATCTTGCTGCAGGGATTCCACCCCGGACCTTACATTTGTAAGGAACATCAAGAAGGCCCAGTGGATGAACCTTGCTGTAGACCTAGGGAGTGACCACTGCATTCTTGCCACTTCCTTCTCCGTGGAGCGTAAAAAGCAGAGAGAATATAACTTCACAGACTGGGATAAGTTCAGAAAAATGAGAATGGAAAGGGAACAAGATGGCCACAGACAAGGCTTGGAGCAGTGGGTAAACAGATTAAAGAGGACATTAAATCCGTCTCCTCCATCATTACCACAGATTTTCCAATTGAAAGAATGGATAGCTGGCTCACTCATCTCCTTGAGGCAAAGCAAGCACTACTGAACCGTTGGAAGGGTCAGCGCCTGAACCGAAGATTGAGGAAGAAGATAGCTGAGGTAAACAGATCAGTCAAGGAACATTGTCGCGCACTATCCAGGCAGCAATGGGATGAAATCTGCAACTCCGTCAATGGTCAGATGTGCAATGGCAAGACATAGAATATGTTAAAACATCTACTCAACGAAAACACCACCAAAACAAATCAAAAGCATGTTATCGCTCGAATTTTGCATAAAGAGATGGGGCGCTCTACAGAACAGCAAGTTGTGCAGCGGCTTGTGCATAACTACCTCCCAATCAAAAGAGGATTGGCACCACCAAGTAGATAGTACCAGGGCACGCCTAATCCAGGTCTTGAAGGCGACTTTAACATCAAGGAGATCAGAAGAGCCTTGCATGATCTCAACGGCAGGTCGGCCCTGTCATGGGTATATCAAACAAGGCCCTTCGTAACCTTGATGACGATTCAATTGACACCCTGAAGGGTATCATCAATGCAGCATGAAGAGAAGGCAGGGTGCCAGAGCAGTGGAAGCTGCCCAGCACGATCCTTATTCCTAAGCCAGGAAAGCCCCCTAACTTTGACAACATAAGGCCAATATCCTTGACAGCATGTATCGGCAAGGTTGCAGAACATGCCATACTGCACAGGATAAACAAGTACTTGGAAGATAACGACATATATACACACAATATGGTTGGATTCAGGGCAGGGCTATTCACACAAGATGCATTGAAGCTTGTCAAACACCAGGTCATCGACAACGAAACCAGAGACGTGAGAGCCATTCTGTGCCTAGATCTAGAAAAAGCGTTTGACAACATCCACCACTCATTCATACTCGAAGCAATTTCCAAGCTTGGTCTGGGGAAAGCCTTCTATGACTACATATGGTCCTTTCTTGCAGATTGTAAAGCCGTGATGAAGATTGGAGATATCGAGACCGCAGCAATTAAACTAGAAGCAAGGGGCGCACCGCAAGGGGCAGTGATTTCACCAATGCTGTTCAACATTGCCATGATTGGACTGTCAAAGAAATTATCGAGCATTGAAGGATTGAAGCACAGCATCTACGCAGATGACATTACTATCTGGTCGACAGGTTGAGGCGAGGGGCAGATTGAGAGCGCCCTGCAAGAGGCGATTGACACCGTAGAAGAGTACCTTTGTCCTTCTGTGCTCAAGTGCTCTTCGAGTAAGTCAGAACTTTTACTGTTTTGGACTGCACGCCAGGGACCGAAGCCCAGGGGATAGAAGCCGTTAAACCAGATAGACATCCACCTCCATACAAATCAAGGGGATGCCATCTAGAGGGTCGACTCCATCAAAGTCCTAGGCATGCTGATAGACTACCGGCGCCAACAGCAAATCTATAGCCAAGTTAACTCGAAAAATAGACAGTGCGGTACACCTGATACGCAGAGTGGCCAACAAAAGAAATGGGATCAAGGAAGACAACCTCGTCAGGTTGATGCATGCATTTGTTCTAAGCCACTTCACGCACGAGGCAGCAATGCACAACTGGTCAAGAGCAGAGTCCGAGACACTGAACATGCTCCTCAGGAAAGTTATCAAAAAGGTCCTGGGCCTACCCATACATACCAGCACCGAGCGTCTACTGGAGCTTGGCATTCACAACACGCTCGAAGAAATAGCAGAAGCCCAAGAGAGAGCACAGTTTGCAAGGTTATCTACAACAAGATCGGGGAAAATGATCCTGCAGGAGCTGGGCCAACACCCAATGGCAATCAGATGCAATTACAATGATATCCCCGACAAAGTCAGGGAGAATATCAGGGTATCTCCTATACCAAGAAACATGCATCCAGAACACATCGGAAGAAGAGTAGCAAGGGCCAGGACTATACTTCAAGTCTCAAACGAGGACTGAGGGGTCCTATTTGTTGACGCGGCTTCCTACGCCAATGGGAAAACGTTTGTGGCAGTCGTGGTCGATGGGGCTGGCCATGTCGTCAACTCAGCGATGGTCAGGACTAAAGACCCAATCATTGCGGAACAGGTGGCCATTGCCTTAGCACTCAAGATGGATAACATTGAAGTCGTCTACAGTGATTCCATGGCAGCACTACGGCGTTCGCCAAGGGGACGGTCTCTGAACAAACGCTGAGAATACTGCAAGGCAAGAACAGAACACATCATCTTCCGAGTTGGTTCCCAGCTCACCTTGAACAAATCAACGATTCCCCTCCCAATCTCAATAAATCAGCACGCGAGGCGGCGCGAGACCTCTCCAACTGCGCCTCCCCCGGGGATGCGTTCTACCGGTGAAAGGGATAACCGGGAAATTCTTACAACATATAACGAGCTCACAAAACATTTCTACCTGTCTAGAAGGATTTTCCCTCCACCTCACAAAAATCTGACTCGGCCCCAAGCACTTACATTAAGGCTTTTGCAAACGCGGATGTACCCTACTTTGAAAATGTTACACATCATGTGCCCTGACCTATACCCAAGTAATCCTTGTCCACATTGTGGGGAAATAGCTTCATTAGAACATATGCTCTGGCAGTGCACCAAATTCGCTCATTTATCGAACATCATCTCTGCCAGATGCGAGGCGGCAATCCGCAGCTCGTCTTTGGCAGATCAGCTCTAGGCTGTCCACCAAGCCCGCGAGGCGGCTGAGGAGCTTGGCATCTCCGTCCCCAGGCGGGAGCTGCCCGCAACACAGGTATCTGTGTTTTGGAGGACCAAATAAAAGTTTATCCAATTCAATCTTGAAAGAATAAACCTAGCCGCTCTTCTTTGTACTCTCTCAACTTGATTGATTGATACATAGGGTTTAACGACCCAAAACCATTATATGATTGCGAGAGACTCCGTAGTGGAGGGCTCCGGAAATTTTGACTACCTGGGGTTCTTTACCGTGCACCTAAAGCTGAGCACATGGGCCTACAAAATTTTCGCCTCCATCGAAAATGCAGCCACCACAGCCGGGATTCGATCCCGCGGCCTGCCGGTCAGCAACTCGCTCAACTTGATTGATTAGTCCTTTCTGATAAGGGTGCCATATGATACTTGCATATTCTAATGTAGGTCTTACTATAGCTGAATAGGCTAACTTTACTGCTCCTTGATGCGAGAATCAGCGTGAATAATCAGACAAGCTGTAAAGAAAGCAATATGAAAACCAAAACTCCACGAGTATTGCTCTTAAAAGCAATCTAGCTCTCACTGCTCATGACAGTAAGGTTAGAGCAATGTTTGATGGTGTAGGTGTCGTCGTTCACAGAATGAACTCCTACTTCTTGGCCATAGGTGTGCTGTAGCTCCTGGGCTCCTTGTTTCCGGCAATTGAGGTGAAATTCAGGGTGGGTGTTTCTCGGTAGATCTTGCATGCATCTTCGTAAGAAGTCGATGTCATTTCTTCTCATTACGGTGAAGCGTAGTGGATTTGTCTCCTGATGCCACGGCAATTTTCAGCGGTGGTGTGCCTGCGGTTTTGTGATGAAAAATGTGCCTCAGTTAATTTATATATGTATGCTTCATTCGTTTGGCTGGAACACGGAACCATAATGGTTAGGAAGATTACCTTCAATATTCTAGGTGTTGATATCGCTATTTTTCGAAATGTTCTACAACACTAGGGTGCACGGCTGATCCAAGATAGCTAAACAATTAACACGCTACCACGGTAAGCTATCGCCCGTCAGCGGAAGCCAAAGAGAGAGTGCTGATACAGTAGGAGAATAGAGCGGAGAGGGCGTTATATACACTCAATCACGACATGTTCGGTTAGTATTCCGTAGGAGGAGAGAAGAGTATCTAGCCATGACTTCTGCTCTTCTCTTCCGCTCCTTCTTCACTTGCGCGTAGAGGAGGAAATAATAGGAGGAGAAGGAGGTCACCATGTCACTCTATTGGCTATTAGGAATCACGCCTCGAAAGCGCACGCACCGGTGCCCAATGACAACATAGCCGTGTCCGTTGGGAACTCGTTGGGAACTCGTCTGAGCCGGTGAACCCGGCACCCGGCGTGAGATTTTTTTTTGTCTCCAGTGGTCGCAAAGCGGCGAAAAGAAAACGGCCAACATGGCGGCTACTTCAAGTCGCGTGTCGCCAACTTCACTATGGTGCTCTGCAAGAGAACCATGTGGCATGCACTGTTGCGCTGGTGCCCGCGTCCATTTATAGAGTGTGCATGGTGTATCTACAACTGCATTCGCGCTATCGTATATCTGCTGCAGCGTCGTTCTTGTTGAAAGTTTTGTGCTCGCCTTCGGGCGTTTGTTTTGGCCGCTGATGGAGTGGTGATGCAGCCTGCAGTGAATATTAAGAACCTACATGGAATTTATGTCGGCTCTATGAATGAAGGAAGAGGGGTGCAGTACTCGGGATATTAGGTACCTTGTGTGATATGGTTGTGTGTGCTGTGCCGTTAATTATTCAAGCGCAGAGGCCCATTTGTGAGTATTCAAACTTGATCGCTCCCACAGGGGCTGATTCAGATAGGTGATTTGGGCAAACATTTTATTTTGCGAAATTCTACCGACTTCTTGATCACGGTGCGTTTTTTTTTTGCCCTCACTTTTGCGGGTGTTATGGCGAAAAATATTACGGGCAGATCGTATTTAACCGTTCCCGCGATACAAGCGTATCTTTCCCATTCTTAAGGAACGAGTCGAATTGTGGTGTTTTTGCGGAAAGTGACCTTTGCTTTGAAAGAGGGACAAAGAAAAAGTCCGGTTATTTTAGCTATCAAAGTTTTCCGAGTTTATGACCTGTTCTCCCAGCAGTATGTAATGCTTGTCTTGGGCTAATTTGACTTGGCGCTGTGGCGTTCTAATACCAGCTGTCCTTGTGGGGGTGAGGTCGCCGTGATGTAATAAAAAACTTGTGCGTCGCTCGACATCGTTACGTGTGCGTCTATGCAAGATTGAGGAAAATGCAAAGGGTGTCTTTCAGCTTTTTTGTTTATGTTGAAAAAAAAAAAAAAACAGAGGTCACAGCTGTGTACCACAGTATGTTAGATCTACTCTTCTTAGCACAATATCTTAAAGCTGCTCGTTGATTCTGTTCTCGACTTTACCAGTCTTGTCATGAATCAGCTCTAACTGCACTTCTGTGGTGAAATAATAAATTTTAATGAGTTCTAGTTCCGAATGCGGGATTCATGTTAAGCATAAATTAAAGTACACTTTATCAACTTCTCTAATGATTATGTTACGATTTGGAGATTGATAGCTATTTAGATTCCCGGTGGATTACTAGAATGTAAGTTATTTCGATTTGCTTACCTTTTCTTGTTGAATGAGTAAAACTGGTGTACCACTGTAGCCGTTAGGAGAGAACGGCGCCGTGGTGATGCAGGGGCAACAGGACGCCCAGGTATGGTCAGGCCTAGCAGCGATGCATGCGAATTCGCCGTAGCCAAGGTAACCACCTTTTTTTTTTAATTTGCGAAGAACTATTCTACCCACTAATTATTTCAAAATATTACTTTTATAGTGTAAGGTATTTATTAGCAACGTCGTGATCGATCGGTAAACGTTCAGTTTTTTGTGTGGGCCACCTAACAGACAGCAGGAATCCTACGCCCTTGGGCCGCGACAGGCAGTCATTGACCGCTCTTTACGTCTACTGTGTTACTCTATGACAATAGTGCTTGGATACAGACCATGCTTGGATACAGACCTCCTGAAGAGTCAATCCTGTCTTCAAGTCCATGCTTCCCGATTTCAAATCTGTGCTTTTCTGGCAAATGTGGTGCTTGTGCCAGCTTTCATATGCTGTATCTCCAGATTTGGGCTCAATTGAGTATCTGATCCAGGTTGGTAGGAAGCTCGGCATTTTTTTATACTTGGGATGCCCCTTCCTTTTCATCTGCAGACTCCTTCCAAACAGAGAGGTGAACAATAAACTACCACAACAAAACTGTTTATTGAAAGCAAAAGGTCAAGTAAGACCGGGTCAACATAGATGAATGCCTAGCGGCAGTCGATTCTCGGCTCACTTTCCGCATCGCACGAAACCAAAAGCCCCTCCCCCCCTCACTGTTCTTTTCTAAAGTCTTAACATCTGTGCCACGGAAGCGTGCCCTTTGTCGGAATCCAGGTTCCCCCTCAGTTCACGATGCCTTCATGACTGGCAGGGTTGAGGCTTGTCCAACACTCCGACAAAATGAGCACTCTTATCTCGTTAAATGCTCTTCGATGTAGCCATTTTGGCATGGCAGCATTGGTTACAAAATGACAAATCGCTTCTGAGGGTCGCACGCAATGCATAAGCAACTTGCGTTTCAAAGTCGCAAGTGACATGCTCTTTCCTGGAGGGTCTTTGTTCAAACGAGGGCTCCTACTGATGCACACACATGGCGGAACGATGGTGGGTCCTTCAAACTAATTGTTATTTCGGCCCAACGCGTCAAAACCAAGTGAACATCGGCGCTGAAGTGGCGACGCCAATCCCACTTGACAGTCCGAACTTGTGTTCTATCTACATACTGCCCGCTGGCTCTTTTCTACGAAGTTTCAGCTTGGCAAACCGGTCTTGTTTGGCATTCAAGGCAGTAGTTCGAAAGAACTACAGCATTCAAAAGTAGACCTGTACAGAAGTCAATTACAGATCCGACTCCGATGCCCTATGTGTGACCGCGCTTATGCCATGTACCATTGTATGCCACATTGATGTCCTCGCAAAAGCTGGGGTTCATTTATTACATGCCGTAATCATTGCTGCAGCAGATTCAGCATAATTTTTTTCCAAATTGGTGGCCTCTCGCTTTGTGAATGTCTCTTCAAATTCTTTTGAAACACCTTGTAGTGCAGACCCCTGGAAGAGACGATGTCCGCCCAAAAACCATTGGAAGCTGGCTGTCCCTTGCCTATTTGCTTTATAGCCATTATGGGGCAGATGGCTACATCAAAAGGCCGCAGTGTGATTTTTGCGGAGTGATGTTGACAATTCATCGCTGATGTCACAAGAGGAACACACGACTTCTAGTTTTACTCTGGCACACTTAGTCCTTGGTAACAGGCCAATTGTTCTTTTTTGTTATATGGTGTTTCCTGCTTTCAATGTAGAGCTCAAGTATATCTTTTGAGACATGATACTCTAGTGCGTCACAGTCCATGAGATGCTGATCCAATTAAAAAAACCATTTCTTGTTAAGCAACATGTTCAAGACGACACAGTATATGCTCGCACAAATCTAGAGCATCAGCTGCCAAACACTCAGTGCTTGGACTGCTAGTTTTTCCTTCATTTTTTGTTTCAGCCACTCTATGTGCGTCTTTTTTTTCTGTTGGCTTATTCTCAAGCCTCGGTTCTTCATGGTGCAAAGCTCCCAGTGCTTGTATGTCAGCCCACTTTACAAACTGCCTGTCAGCATTGATGAGGTGGCACACATCTAGCATGTTTCTTTTTTGAAGAATCATTTGGGCTTCCAAACACTTGGAAATGGCACCCTAACTTGCAGCCATACTGAAATTTGATGACACAATATCAAATGTCAGAGGAATGACCTCAACCCCTGTGGAAGCAAGTTCTTCCATACACTGCTTCGTGAGTTCAGCTCTTTCTGAGCCCGTCAGGCAATCAGAGTACCTTACAAGGATCTCCAGTCACATGTTGACTGCAACGAGTACATAAACGCAAACATTGCTTGCTTCAGGAAGAGACAACTGTGCCATAATCGACATGTCCTACCACACTGTCGCTAACTGGCTCAGCTCACTTTGGCATCATTGCCATGAGACATCTTCTGGGGCCTCTGTTCATTATTGGTTGGTTCACTTTTGCGTGCTTTCTTGAGATTCTGGCGGTCTTTTTTTCGATCCCTCTGGAGGACAATGGCAAGAGGACGCACATCCTATGCGGCACACATTTTCAAGTACATCCGTACGCATGCTGAATTATACTTTAATATTGACTCGTTTATGAGGTCGTTACAACAAAAAGTGTGGAATGTTGGTGCTTAGACAGTAATGAATAAATCGTGGAATGAAAGCTCTCGGCTGCATTTTGTCTCTTCGCCCCTTTACACCGCTCGGGCTGCTGTGCATCTGCAAGGCGTTCATACTCTGGCAAAAGGGCTTGGGCAACTCTGCCTAAAATTTTGTACTCATGGGCTGGTTGTGCTTGTCCTTTTGCCTGTGCGACTGTGCATACACCAGCTCAGCTCATAGGGCGATGGGGGGGGGGGGGCATAGCTCATGGTGGGGACTCTCATCAGCGTGACATGAGAGCCACTCTTTCTGTCTGTCCTCCAGACAATTTTGGTGTCTTCCTCTGCTCCCTTTATCTCATTTTGCTTCAGAAGGATCTTTGGGAGGAGTTGACATGTTTGTCCGCCAAGATAAGCCTAATCTCTGGTTCAGCTGCATCAACTATTTTAGTCTCCAACTTTTTTTGTCTGATCATGTTCCATGATTTTGTCTTTTCAGTTTTTTTTTATTGCTATTGCCGGAGTGGCAGTCACCGCTGTGCCACCTCTGATTGGTCCAAGACCAACGTCTTTGAGACCAAGGGCCACGGGGTCGAAGTGCCTGACTAATTTTTCTCTACTGTATGTCTGTGGCCTTCTGTGTTCCCAACATCTTCCTTCCCACGAAGATTGAAGGTGTCGCAATTCCTGAACGTCTGAACTACTGCATTGTTCACTTTCTTACAGAGTCCTAAAAAAACCTAAAGAGTTTCCAACCATGACTCGAGCGCCGTTGGTGCACACAGTTACACACGTCTTAACGAAGACCGCGCAAAAAAAAAAAATGTTAATGGCATTGAAAGTATCTTGACCTCTCGTTGTGATCTCGAGTTCTAGACAGCAAAGAAGTTCTTCGGCAATGACAGATTTTTTCATAAAGCGCACAAACACTGAGCTGTGGGCTCCCAGATAAGTCGCAGCTTTCATCGACGGCGAGGAAAAACTTCTCAGCGGATTTCAATGTTTTCGTTTGAGCACGGTATTCTGTCCGGTTTTTTCACATGCTCTTTCCCTATGATAGCACCGATGACGTCCTTCATGCAGGGCACAAGCAGAGTCTCGCAGATGGTGTGAGGCTTCATCTGTTTGGCCACGTGATAGCTAAGCATGTAGCTTGCCTTGATAGCATCTGCAAAGCTTGCTAGTTGAAACGAAAGTTTAAATTTGTACACTGAATCGAACCTACAAACACTGCATCGACGGTTTAAAGCTGGTAACTTAACCGGCCGCCTTCCCCACCCGCAACGCTTTGTATACATGTGGAAAGTCGATGACACGTGCACTAAAGCGAACCAACAAAATTTTCCAGCTAACCATTAGGCCGGAGCCTTGTCGATCAGCATACGCACAGCGAACATAACGCATATCGAGGGTCGTGGCTGCTGCGAAGCTCGTATGTGAAACGAACGTAAAAGACGCCGAACAAACGTTGGGCGACTGATCGAGGCTCGCTGCTGCAGCGAACGTCTTATGCGCAAATAACATAAAACTGTGTTATGATAATTTCGACCTCACCTTGTTTGGATTATCCAGCTTTTGGTATTCCAAGTGTCGTTTCTTATTTTTGAAGAACTCTGTCTTTGTCTTGGTAGCTTGGATGCTTTGTCCAGAGATGCGTGTCCACTTCGTCGACACCATGGAGCTTACAGCGAGTACTTCACCAAACAAAACGCATTGCAGTTTGCCCCCGATATTGGCAAAGCCAAACTTCGCATAACTTTTTGGTAGCCACATAACTTGGACATGGCTACGGGACGCAGACGAACACATATATTCGCGACCTAGGCTAACCGGGTGAGAGTGCACGGCACAGCCACTGATGCCACGAGAGAATGGCGATATGATAATGTGACTGCAAGGCACCGAGACACGTGGTTACGGTCCCTAAAATATTTTAGGGATCATAACGTGGTTCGGGAATGTGTGGGGATGAGGGAAAGGAGGTGATCGAGATGACTTTGTGCAGATTTCGGCTCGCTGCAGCAGTTTCGGGAGCAGGTCCCGAAACTCCAAATGAGTCACGTCCAGACTAAACTTCAAATTATGCTAAAAAAAAGTGGGCAAGGGTTTTGCGAATCATAAAAATAGCTTCGCAGACCTACATTTGAGAACCACTGTTTTGTTGATTCAAAGATGTTGAATCTAGCAATCAACTTGTTTTTAATTGATGGCACTTTGATTACTTTATTATGTTTGATAAGATTGTTTACCATGCCGTGTGCTTTCTATGGGAGGAATACATGGGGAAACTGAAACCTCTATACATCAACTTCTACTGACCCTAAAATTATGCTAATTTTTGAGTCTGTGTTCCTCTCAATAAAGTACGGTAAGAGTACTAAAACACGATGCTCACGTTCTTGAGCAACTATTTCTTTAAAAAATGTTAAACTTCCCAAACCCTTGTATAGCATTTGCAATTTGTTTACATTCAAATAGACGCAATTTTTAACACGACAGGACAAAATGATCGCCCCAACCTGGAATATTCGTGAACGCAAACACTTCGCAATTCTTCTGACACCAAATATTTCTAGTTATTGGCACGAATTAATATACAAATTGTCAAGTAAATAGGAGCTCGCTCACTTCCAACTGGTCCCACGGCTGGGGGCACTGTGGTAGCCGTGCGAGTCGAAAAGTAGTCTCCGAAGGGGATGCCCACATCTCAAGGACCTTCTTCGCTATTGCGGCCAAGTTCCATGACACCCATGGAAGCTGTGCCAGTCGAAAGGTAGTGGGCATAGGGAACATCCACATCTCAATTACCTTCTTAGCAGTTGCGGCCGAGCTCTATGACGCACATGGTAGCTGTGCCAGTCCATAAGTAGTGTCCTAAGGTGACACCCGCATCTGCGGCTGAGTTCTAGGATGTCGTGCCAGTCGACAAGTAGTGCCGAAGGTGACACCTGCAAATCAATCACCTTCTTCGCTATCGCAGCTGAGCTCCATGGCGCCCATGGTAGCCGTGCCAGTCGAAAAGTAGTGTCCGAAGGTGACACCCGCATCTCCACGACCTTCTTCGGTGGGCATGTCCACGAACTGCACATGCTTTCTGACAGATGTTTCCCGCACGTACATATGGTGCTACCATTCTCAGTCACTGTGGTGCAGCAAAAATATTTTCTTGTCTGCGAAACTGACTCGCAACTAACAAGGTCGTTATTCTACATCTGATAAGGTATGAATGATCCTTACACACCTACTGCAGCACAATAAAAAGATCTTTACCAAAAACATAGCAGCACACGAGAAAACTAAGTTTGTCAATAAGGATATCAAGTTACATGTGCAAGGCTTACTGTGTCATGTCCGTTGTTGATCGACAGAGGCTTCTAGCTATTTCGGCTGAGTTTGATGGTGCTCATGGTAGCCGTGCCAGTGGGCAAGTAGTTTCCAAAGTGACACCCACATCTCAATGACCTTCGCTATTGAGGCTGAGTTTCATGTCGCCCATTGTAGTCTTGCCAATTAAAAATTAGTGCCCGGAGGTGGCACCTGCATCTCAATGACCTTCTTTGCTATCGCGGCTGAGTTCTACGACACCTATGGTAGCCGTGCCAGTCGAGAAGTAGGGTCCAAAGTTGACACCCGCATCTCAATGACCTTCTTCGCTATTGTGGTCAAGTTCCATGACACCCATGGTAGCCGTGCTAGTCGAAAAGTAGTGTCCGAAGGTGACGCCCACATATTGCTCGACCTCGGGTTATTGCAAGCTAGCCAGCGGACGGTCCGATAGCTGCACTGGGACGCGCACACCCTGACCTCCGCTGTTGCCATCGTAAGCGGCTGCTTCTGGAGTTCCATTGTCTAAAACTTCGAAGCAATCTGAAGTAGGCTTTGCTCTACCTCGGGAGCTTGCAAACTGGCCGGCGGCTGGTGTGAGAGCTGTGCCGGCAACGTGCTCGCCCGACCGCCGGCCGATGACGCTGGCTTCTCGAAGTGTCACTGGTATTTCATCGGCTGCAAGTTGCCGTAAAAAAGGCCTTGGTGGCCGTTGATGTCAAGCTGGCGGTGTAGCAAGCTCACATGGCCGTCATGGCGAGCTCTATACGAGCTAACACCGAGGAAGCAAAGTAAGAATGTGAAGCAAGTCGCACATGACCAACACGTGCGACTCACCACTAGTAAAGTTTTGCAAACAATGTATCAACGGCGTGCCACCATGCAACTCCTTCGCAGCCGCTTCAATGCCCTTCATAGGCACAGGTTGCAATTCATCACACTTCCCCATTTTAGGTACTGTGCCGTGGTTTGAAAAAACACGTTTCATAATATAGTCAACCAATATTCGTAAGATTTGCAGAGAAGGGCAGCAAGGCTGTCTTGAAAGAGTTCACAATGTCAGAATAACCCAGCACCATATTTTCGACTCTCACAATCTCTGCGAGCTGCCTCCACTGGGTAGGCCTTTCTTCTTTTTTTTTTGGAGCACTACGGCAATGGGGTCTTGCTTCAGCTGTGAGCTCAGCTGTCATGCTTGAAATGCGTTTTTTGTTGGCATCTATACTAGGGGAAAGCAATTCCTTGGGCACGAGAACTTCCAAGTTCGTGAAGTGCCTCCTTGTAATCGGAATGTCCTTGTTTAAACCAAGGGGCAGCAGTTGCTGTCACTGTTTGAACAGTTCTTGTCGCAAACTTTGTCTTTGGGTACAACAGCTATATCTTGCTATTAAGCTGCCCTCTGCATCTGTCCAGTCACGCAATGCTGAAGCAGCTTTTGTGGACTGGCAGCATCGCCTTGCTTTGGGAAGAATCAGAATGGAATTGTGGGATGGTGCTAGCTCATCCAGTGCCGTGGCCAGCTTGTGCATGCGTCGGGACATTAACTGGGCAAACCTCGTGACTGTTTGCACCACCCCTCGAGAAAAAGTGAAAGTGGGATGCCCAGACAGCACAATACGCTTCCAGAACACTTGTTTCTGTTGCTTGTAATTGCTGCTTGTAAGTAGTCTCATGACTTGTGGATAGTAGCATTTTGTAGATTCTCTCCTCTTGGCATAAAGTTTCTTGCCTAGACAGTACAATACATGACCCGGGTCGCTTGTAATCGCAACTTGAAAATAGCCTTGGAGCTTGTGAATAGTAGCATTCTTCAGATTCTCTGCTCGTGGCATCATCAATTTTTGTGCTCAGACAGCACAATACATGGCCCAAGCGCTGTCTCTGTTGCTTGTAACTACAATACGAAAGTAGCCTTGCAGCTTGGAAAGAGTAGCATCCTTTAGATTCTTTCCTCGCGGCATGTTCAATTTACGAGAGCTGTTTCACGTGTTTAGGTGATATTTCTGCAGCCCTCCTTTAGTATAGCAATACCTTCATAAACATTTAGTTCTGACACGGCAGTGTATGCTTTGCTGCGCCCATCGAAAAGGAACATCGTACGCTGCAGTAGTGTGGTGCAGAGGTCGGTCTTCTTCACTCTCCATTCTGCATCCCAGGTCTCCATTGCGTGTGCCATGCAGGCCGTGTTTTTCTCGCGTGGGTGTATGAAAGGCTTGCCATATTTCTTCTTCTGCATCATCCAATGCTTTGTCCCTGCCGTAGCTGAGGCAATAGTTCGACAGCACCTTGAAGTTCAAGCACAGCCCTACTCACACCAATAAGGCTTTTGTGGCCTCTTCTTTTTTTTCATCTTCCTTTGAACATGACAGATCCGGTGTTGTCTGCCGTCAGCTCTCTGGCTCATGTGAGATTTCCAGCGGCATCATGCACTTTTTTGCCAATTGCAGTGAAAGTCGTGTGGTGCACTGGTTTTGGAGCGACAAGGTCCGCATAAAACAGCACAAGCTGCTTATCTCCCATGTCAATTTTACGTGCTACGGCCACTGACTTAACGTTCACGGCAAAGCTGTCCCATGTGACGCCACAGACAGACGTCTCCTCACTACCTTGCATGACGGATGTACGTGTCTTGAAATGTGCTTGGAAAAAGCAGTAGCAGTGAACGGATCCTTCTGACAT
The DNA here is from genome assembly GCA_013436015.1 of Rhipicephalus annulatus. Lineage (NCBI taxonomy): Eukaryota > Metazoa > Arthropoda > Arachnida > Ixodida > Ixodidae > Rhipicephalus > Rhipicephalus annulatus. The sequence goes on from WOVY01001223.1 coordinate 138,268, forward strand.
TAAAGTTCCAAAAGGGATGCCAGTCCTTTTCGTTTACCTGCTCTCCCAAGTACTGACAGTGTTTAATGCTGCTTAGATTCCTTGATCGAACGAGAACCATGCTGATTTTCAAACAGACAGTTAGCACCGTACACAGTTAGGGCATAGTGTGCTGTTGACAAGGTGCTGCGTCACGTCGATCTCACAAATAAATGTGCTCCCATGTGTGTTTTTGCATTTGCCTTCGTCGTCGAACATCCTAATTTGTTGCTCTGAAGCTCTGACGAAGTCATCACCGTTCTTGCAGAGAGCTTTTTTGTGTGTAGTTCATTGTGCAAAATGGGACCTACACATTCCACTGAGATGCCAACAGCCTTGACGATTTTGCGAAGCTTCACTTTCTTGTCTTCTGAAACCATATTGTGCACGCGGTCAACCAATTCAGGAGCTGCGGCACTTTTTGGGCACCCTTTGTGTGGGTCATCTTTAATGCTCTCTTTCCCCTCCTTAAATTTGACAGCATATTTCTTGACTATGGAGTATGAAGGTGAATCTTGCTTGTAAACTGTAAGCTTTGGTGAATTTCATACGGAGATAAACCTTCTTTTACAAAACTTCATCGCGGATTGGTACTCAAGCTTGTCCATGCCTTATGGTGCCTCACACTACACCTGCTGTGATCGACTGTCAAAGCCAAACTGCTAATCTGGACTAGGTGGCATTTCATCAGAAACGTGTATGAACGTACTCATGATTGCTGCAAGTTCTAGCTCGCGTGATTCTTAAGGCCAAAAACTTTTCAGATCACCCTCGGACGTAGACTTGTAGCATGCAAACATTCATTGTACATGCATTGGAGAGCTTGGCACCACAGTTTTGAGCATTTATTAGAATATACTTCTAGGGTGAAGGTTGCTCACTTAATGGCATCATTGTTTCATCAGTCATGATCTCTTTTTTTTTTCCCTACCTGAAGCAAAGTGGCAAAAGAGGCCGCATCTTAGAAACTCGACCATGTGACTTGGAAAGTGGTTCATTGTCATAAAGAGTAGGAAAAGTGGCTGTGGCGCGGGTCTTTATGAATGCTTTCAATGCATTAGTCGAGACTTTGCCAGTGTGGTTCAACTTGAGTGACCAAGCTTGCCTGGTGAGGGGGACTCAAAGAAAGGAGCGCTATAGATGACGTCAGGAATCTACCAATCCACCTCTCCAAGGTGACAGTTATGAAGCCTGTGAAACAAGTTGTGAGGTAACCAGTTTTAAGGCATGGCCTGATTGAAGGCATGGAAATGAGGTTGTGCATTTTGGAGGAAGCCATTTGGAGCTCCCCTGGTAGCACTGCTCACATACCTACCTATCAATCATAAACAACATATGTAACAAAACATCTTAGAGAAAAAGAATGGACAGAATCATTTGATGAGATGCGGCTGCGGTATGCTGAATAATAAACACCAGCTTATGCATTATTCTGCAATCGAGAACAAATGTGACAAATGTGAAAAAGATACTCTGCAATCAAGAACGAATGTGACAAATGTCAAAAAGAACGCATCTTGTAGTTTACACGCAGTCTGTGTGTTAGTCTTGTTTATTCTTGTTCTTGTGTAACAATCTCATTTGTAGCATTCTGTTCTCGTTTGTACGTAAGGGTACGAACACACTGGCAGAAAGCGTCCAGCCGCGGCATGACGTGCGTCTTCGCTGCCGTGTGGTGAAAAGCGGCACCCTGGTCACATCTGCGGGAGTCACGTGACAACAGTCTCGAGCGGTCTCGGAATGGCTCGCGATATTACGCATGCTTTTTTGTCGTCTGTTCTGAGCTCTTTGACTTTCTGGTGCAATCGTGTGGACAATGGCAGACGACGAGGATCTCTTCACAACGCTCAATTCTACCGTGATATCTTGTCTGCTGTTGCTCCGGCATCGCCGCTCTCGAAATGCGCCGCAAAGATTTTGGGTCCATCCACTTTAGACGTACCGAGATACCGAAGGACAAGCACACTCACTGCTTCTCCGTTGGCATGCAAGGGATGAAATCTAGATGTGTGGTATCTCGCGACAGCTAACGGGCCCTCGACGTTATTGTAGGCCTCACCGCATGACCCTACAGTATAAACGGATCTGTAGAACGACTTCATTGCAAAAAGTATAATAGATAAATCTCAATGTACAACGCTTAATTTAGGTACAATCACCTTTACAACGCTTAATTTACGTACAAGCATCTTTCATGGCCTGCAGTGTTTGAAACGGCATTCACACGGACAACGTGCGCTGCTGTGTGACGAGAAAGAAAAAAAAAAACGGTCGTTTATGAGTTATCAATAGTGACACCTCGGGAATGTGCACGTCGAGCCAGAGGGTCGGTCGTATATTCAGGAGTTTTTCAGCAAAATCAATAGTTGGCAGGCATGAAACAGGTATCGGCGTGCGCTGCTATATGAGACGGCACGCCATTGATCACTCACTTTTTCGCATAGGGAGCTGTCTGCCTCAGCGTGCTGTCAATTATTGCAGTTAGAGGCCACTTAATTTTCCAGCATTGCCTGGCGCACCGCTCCTGGTTATCGCCTCTACGCCCGACACAAGCTTCATTCATCCGTCCCGTATGTTCTTGAACTTCGACATGGCCTGTGTTTCCTGCACGATTGAGTGTATAACATACAATTCATTCGTGCCCAACATGCAATGAGCAATACAATTGTAACTTATTGGTCAATTCGAACATAGATCCTATAATATCTCAACTGTTCATTTTCTCTTCCTTGTATTTGTAGTCTGGCATCATCTTATCGTAGAGGAATGGGTAAAGTCTAACTTCCTCAAAAAAAGCATTCGAAGTCCATGGTGTCGTCAGATGGTCAACGCTCGGAACTCGTGCTACGAAAAATGACGACGTGGGAAAAATGACTGCGAAAAAAAGAAAGAAAACAATCCCTGTGTTGTGCTATGGCAACTACCACACACGGCGCTGATTCTCGCTTTGCTTATGCGACAGCGGCAGAAATAGCGCAAAGATCAGTGTGGTCGGTGGGAAGAAATCCTTCTCACTCAGCGACAAAGCAAGCCAAAAGCGGCGTCTCGCGAGCGGTAGAGTGTTGTGCCTCCAGTGTGTTCGTACCCTAATAGGCAAAAAGACGCACTGTGCACAACCAGTGTGCTTTGAATCATTGAACTCTTGGTAAGGGCACTGTCTGCATTGCGATTTCTTTTTGTTTGTGCGATATGCTTCTAAGAGCTTCTATGATGGTGTATTGCTGCAGTGCCATGTTGCGCACAATGCGCAGTGGTACAGCAAAGCTTTCTACACAAGGCATCACATTCCTTGGAATTTGGCCGCCGCGAGAGTGACATTCATTTCAAATCTCCATTGGTGTCCCTTTTCGTGAAACACATCGGTGTTTAGCTTGGCACTCCACTTTAGACAAAGAAAAAACTACAAACGTTGAAAACTATCTTCAAACAAGTCCGTCAGCAAGTGTTAGTTTGCCCTATGCAAAAACAGGGGTACAGGCTTGGCATCTACCTTGCAGGCGTCGTGAAATCACGGCTCACCTCTCCCTGTCACTGCACAGTGAAACTCAAATGCGAACGGTTTCGTTCTTTTTCGTGCGTGTAGATGCAAGTGTGGGACACTATGCAACATGTGCAAGTTATATTACTACGCAACAGTTCAAAGTGCCTTTACTCTGGCACCAGCTTTTCGGGAAAGGCATGAAGATAACTGCATTCACCACGAGTGAATTCAACAGGGGCGAACATAGATGTGGCTGCATCCTTTGTGTAACCTGTGCTGTGTTGCCCAGCGGACAGAAGAGTGGCAAACACAGTTATAAAGTGTCATACACTCAGTGAAGCGATCTCCAATGACTGCACAGTGTTTCAACTATAGAATGGATTATGCTGTCAATTACAAGGTCATCCTCACCTTTCTTGTTCTCTGCAGCTCTTGTTTTGAGAACACAAGGCCATACATATGAAATATAGGGAGATCTTCAAGTAAACAGTTCGAGTCCCCACAGTACTTGAGTGCGAAGAGCCTGTTCTTGAAGAAGGAACTTTGCCCTCTCGGAAATCGGCACTACGCTTTGCAAGAAGAGAGAGCATGCCCTACCGAGCAGTGAAACTTTTTATCAGCTCAAGTCAATTTCCTCCTTCTCGACTAGCTTCTACACTAGCTAAGGAGGGAAGATGTTTGAGGTTCGGAATGGTTCCCCTCGATGACTCGAGTGCATGGTGGCAGCGCGAAGGAAGAGCCGTAGTCCGGTGATGGTGGTGGAAAACATTTATTAAGAAAAGCGCAGAGAGTTGCACTACAAATGCACTTGGGTGGTCTTCTATTCCAGAAGTCCACTGGAGGTCATCGCTGCTTGGGCGCGGGCCAGCAGGGAGCACTGAGCGTCCGGGTGGAGCAGCCGAGCAGCAACTCCTCCCAAGCCTCTCTTGTGGCTAGGGGGAAGGGGGATGAAAAAGGAAAAGGTATAGCTGGGCATATTTCAATTATGTGGTACGTGTCGGCTAGCGCCCCACAGTGTGCACAGTAGCCGTGTATACCCGGCATGAAATGCTGGGTGGCTGCAGGACACAAGGTGTTCGTCTGCGAGCGTCTCAGAAGTCGCTCGTCTGTTTTAGAGGGACCCCGGGCAGGTTCTGGGTAAAGACGGCGCGAGTTTCAATAGTAATCAAGGATTTCGCGGTACTGCGTAAGAGCTAAGGTGCCTGGGGGAGACGTGGGGTCGAAAGAAGTAATGGCCCGGGAGAGAGAAACGCAGGCAGAAGCACGAGCCGCTTCGTAACCGGGGAGACCCGCGTGGCCAGGAGACCATACTATGCGAATGGAGTGAGGTTCAAAGCGCCATGAGGCAGCCTGGAGAAGGTCGGCGGCCAGAGGAGCTATGGTACCTTGGCAGGTATCGGGAACAGGCGATGCGCGAGTCCGTGATGATCACTCCTGCTGAGCGGTGAGAGGCTGCCAAAGTGATGGCTACCTCTTCAGCCCGGGTTGCATCCGGTGAGCGGAAAGATGCCGTCAACGTGGTGACCCTCGGATATCACTGTCGCCGTAAAGTGTCCCGAGGAGGTTGGGCCTGAGACATCTACGTAGAGGACGCCAGGAGGGTAGGAGTATCGAGTATGGAGAAGTTGTGTTGGGGCTAAGCGTCTGCCTGTATTTTGACTGGGATTCATGTTGCAAGGGAGAGGCTCGACCCAAAGTTTTTGCCGCCACAGCTCTGGAGCGGAGGAATCTGGTGGTAGAGTAGAGATCGAGCTCAGTGACAGCCTGTCCAGAAGGCGGGGTTCATGAACCATCTGGGACAGGCGGTTAATTTGATTGGTGCGATGAGCCTCCTGCAACTCGGCATACGAGTTGTGCACACCCAAGGCCGCAAAGCGGCGATTGGAAGTAGCAATGGGGAGGTCTACTGCTCGCTTATAAACCGATCGGAGCAGTGTGTCCAACTGGTTCTCGTCGTGCCGATGCAAGCGAAGGTATGGGGTAGCGTAGAAGACTCTGCTGGTTACAAACGCGTGAGCCAAGAGAAGGTAGTGCCGACCGCGAAGGCCGCCACATTTGGAGACCCGCCGAATCATACGGCTAACCTGCTCACTAGTGCGCCGAAGACGCGCATTGGTGGAGCCAGGGTTCATAATAGAAAAGATGTAGAGGCCCAATATGCGGAGTTCTGCGACAACTGGTATGGGGGCCAGATGGCAGAGATATCTGAGGTGGCGGTAGAGATGATACCGAGAGAAGAGATTATTTGGTAGGCGAACACTCCAGGCCGCATAATGAGGCCTGGAGTGTTCCACAATAAGTGCCGCGCGCTGTATGCGATCTTCAATTTCTGCAGGGGAGCCTGAATTGGTCCAGATAGTGATGTCATCCGCGTATAGAGCGTACTGTATGCCTTCGACCTGAGCGGGGAGCACAGGAAGTTTGAGCATGGCCAAATTGAAAAGGATGGGCGATAGAACCGCTCCCTGTGGTGTACCGTGGGTGCCTAATGTATACGGACCATGTTCGGCAGAGTCGATGCGGATGAAAGCGGTGCAATGTGAAAGGAATGACCTAATGTACCGGAAAGCTTTCGAGCCACAGTTCGTGCTGTTATGATTGATAAGGATGATGTTATGCTTTACATTGTCGAAGGCACCCCGGAGATCGAGGGTTAGGATGGCTTTGTCATTGTGGCGCATCGTAGTAGGTACAATGTCGTGCTGGAGTTGAAGGACGTCCTGCGCAGACGGATGGGGCTGAAACTCGGATATCGAGTCACCAGACGCCCTTCCTTTCCAGATGCGCCTTTCGGACGTCGAAGTGGCTCAAAAAGAGAAGCCCGCAGAGGCTCGACAACGTTGCGCTATTAGGAGGCCGGCTTCTATATTGAGGCTGCGCCACTGGGACCATGGCCACCCTAGAGCGTTTATTGATCGGCACTTTCCTGCTGCTGATACCGGCGGGGCATGAAGAAGCGGGCAAACCGACGACAGCGTGGACAGCAAATCTAGGCCGTGATAAAGCCCGCCACGTGCAACACGCGCCGGTTGGTCTGGATGGTCGGCCCTACAAGTTGGACCCGTTGGGTTCAGCGACGTACTTCGCTGACGCCATCTTCAGCGCCCCCTCGGTACCTCACTCAACGACGACAACCCTGGACATAAATACGGCCTCCCAAGCGACGGCGATTAATGGGCACGGCGGCACTCCGAAGCATGCAGAGCGCTAATCCCTTCTTGTATGTCGTACAGGTCAGAAAACGCTACGGCGAATGCATGCGTTCTGATTGCCTCTTCTTGATTGTGCTGCCGTGCCCAAGGTTGCTTTGTGATCCCTTGTGTAACTTGTCCTGCTATTTGAGGGACCTGTTATTACTAGCAGGTGACGTCGAGACAAACCCCGGGCCCGACCTAAAACAAATTTCTCAACAACTAACGCAAATTGCTGGTGATATTAAAGAAATTAAAGAAGAACGACTAACCACTATTGAGTCCAAATTAGAAAAACTGGCTGCCTTAGATGAAAAAATACTGGACTGCACCACAAAAGTTTCCGCCTTAGAAAAAGTAGTATCAGGCCTAGAATTAAAGCTGGATGATTTAGAAAACCGGTCAAGAAGAAGTAACTTGATAGTGTATGGCATCCCTGAGGATGAAAAAGAAGATGAGGAATCACTAGAGCAAGTAATAAACAATACAGTTGCGAAAGGTGTTCAGAAAATTGAACCTGTTTCAATCGAAAGGATACATCGGCTCGGTAAACAAAGCGCGAACAAAACTAGACCAATAATTTTCAAACTTCTTGATGATCGAGACAAAATAAAGATTTTGAAAAACTGTCATAAACTAAAGGATACCGACATATCAATTAGTGAAGACTTTTCCCAGCGTGTGCGTAATATAAGGAAAAAGTTGAGGGACTCGGCGAAACCAAATAAGGAATCCGGGCAAAAGGTACATCTTGTCTATGACAAAATTAGTATAGACCGTATTCTTTATCGATGGGATGACACCGTAAACGATAAAGTGATGATTGGCGAGGCAAAAAATCCCTCAACTGGAAAAAAAAACCTGCCAAGCAACGGGCCGGCGTCTCGCACTCGAAACCGCCCCAGTTGAGGTTTATAAATGTGAATTGCCAAAGCGTCTTAAACAAATTAGAATCCCTTGAATGCCTACTTCTCGACCTTGAGCCAGACTTTATTGCTTTAACCGAAACCTGGTTAAATAATGACATTTTAGATAGTGAAGTAACGCCCCCAAACTACAATATAATACGGAAGGACAGACCGACACGAGGCGGTGGAGTAGCGTTAATGATAAAACACGAAATACAATACACTGTGCTGCCAGAGGTTGAAGGCGTAGAAGCTGTCTTTTTGAAACTAAAATTTAGCCTTCACACAACAATTGTGGGCTGCTGCTATCGCAGTCCTACTTCTGGCGAACATAGCATGCAATCGCTCTACAACTACATTTAACAAAACATACAAAGCGCAAGATTCATCTTGTTGGGTGATTTTAACCTTCCTGATGTCGACTGGCAATCCATGAAATTTCATTCCGCATGCTCAGATGTCGTTATCGACACAATGCTGCGATTTAATCTTCACCAAGTAGTCAACCAACCAACCAACACGTGTCCAGGGAGAAACTTCAAATATTCTTGACCTTATATTCTTGAGTAACCACTTCCCAGCCGATGAAACGAAGATTGAAGTTATGGATGGCATATCTGATCACAAGCTCACTTTGTGCACTGTCCCCTTTCGTGATAAAACAGAACCAACGAACATAAAAATTACTTACCCGGATTTTAAATATGCTGACGACACTAGCATACTAAATTATCTAATTATAAAGTTTCTGTCCTTCGAAGAATTGTCGAATGATAGTTCCACGACCATCGAAATATTATGGTCTCAGTTAAAAGAAATTATGCACCACTGTATTAATACCTTTGTACCTATTAGAGTGAAAAAAAAATAAGAAACACAACCCGTGGATAACACGTGAGGTAATACATGCGAAACGCAAAGTAAAGCGAATACGAAAGAGAATGAAACAAAAACCCGGAGCAGTAACAGTAAATAATTTGACTGCTGCTGTGAGTGACCTAAAAACAAAAATCAAAACAGCGAAGAGCAACTATTTCACTAAAACGTTGCCAAACTTTCTAAAAAATTCCCCCAGCAAGTTTTGGAGCTACCTAAAGCCTGCAAAAAACAACAAAAGCAACACACCCCCGGAAAAAGATAACCCGATCACTGCAGACAAAATGAACAGCTATTTCAAGTCTGTATTCACTGTCGATGACGGAAACATTCCAGACATCGACTCTAGTGCGAAAGGTACCCTGGAATCTATTATTATCAATGAGGCCGGTGTCATAAATCTCTTGTTAAACTTGGATGCAAAAAAAGGAGCAGGGCCCGACAACATTCCTAACATCTTTCTTGTAAGATATGCAGAGTTGCTAGCTAATTACCTGTGCGTCATGTTTAACAAATCACTATCAACGTGCTCTTTACCTGTGGAGTGGAAAAAGGCCAAAGTTGTTCCTGTGCATAAAGGAGGAAACAGAAATGATATATCTAACTTTAGACCTATATCCCTGACATGTACAATCTGTAAAATCTTGGAGCACATAATTCTTAAACAAATAACTGTTTTCCTAGAAGAAAAACGTATATTATCTCCCTATCAGCATGGCTTTCGCCGAGGTCTTTCAACCATAACCCAATTAGTGGAATTAACACATGAAGTATCCCAGAGTATTGACAACCAAAAACAAACTGATCTAATCTTCCTCGACTTTGCATTCGACAAGGTATCACACAAGAAACTACTTCAAAAACTTGAGGCCACCTTAGGAAATTTTACTGTTCTTAACTGGATCAAAAATTATCTTACTGATCGTACACAGTATGTGGAATTTAACGATGAAACCTCTGCTACCACCTCCGTCACATCTGGAGTTTCGCAGGGCTGTGTGCTGGCGCCAATTTTGTTTCTTCTCTTTATTAATGATTTGCCTACAAATTTTAAGGAAAAAATCAAATTATTCGCGGATGACTGCGTGCTATACCGAGAAATAAACTCAACGGAGGACCACGTAGCTTTAAATAGTGCTTTAGAACATGTTTCCTGCTGGTGTCGTAAATGGCAGATGTCACTTAATGCAAACAAGTGTACAATTTTATCAGTAAGTCGAAAAAAAAACTAGGTCAAATTTTCTTTACACTATCAATGACATTCCCATAACTAGAGTAAATCAGCATAAATATCTTGGAATTATTATAACTGAAGATCTAAGATGGGACGCACACATAAGTTACGTTACTTCAGCTGCACTACGCCGCTTGTTTGCACTCAGATACCGGCTTCGCCAGGCCCCGCCTTCTCTAAAACTGCTTGCATACACTTCCCTTGTGCGATCATTACTTGAATACGGTAATATTATTTGGTCACCATTCTCACAACAGCAAATCACGAAACTGGAAGGAATACAAAGGAAAGCTTTGAGGTTCATTTACAACAAGTATAGACATACAGATTCTCCGACTAAACTAATTAAAAAAGCTGGATTACTTACTCTAATGAATAGAACAAGGTTAGCACGTGCAAAATTCATACATGAATTAATCCATGGTCATTTAAACATTGATGTATCCGCCTACCTTACGTTTGATCAAACTAGAACACGCCAAAAACATCCAATGAGACTTAACGAATACTCCTTCAACACAAACTGCTTTAAGTACTCATTCTTTCCGATAGCCACTAATGAATGGAATAAACTGGATCCGAGTATCTCCAGCACTACCGAATTAGCAAAATTTCTAACCCTTGACGAAAATGAACTTTGTATTATGCAAACGGAATCACCTGGTTGATTTTAATATGAGTGTTCGTGTGAACATTGTACGAGCAAAGTATCATGTCATCATATTTTTTCTTTAAGCAATTTTTAGTACTGAATTCAGGCGAAGAGAAATCCCTCTGTTGATTCTTGATCATGTTTCTGTTTTTTCAGTGTGTATAAATTTGCCCTTTCTTGAAATACTTCTCCATATTGTAGGGTAGTTTCTTATTGCTGTAATTTCTTGTTGTGTTTCTTGATGCATATGCCAATATGTCAACCAATGTGTCAACCAAGTCGCTGCATTTATTTTCTTGTGACAACTTTTCTTTACACTAATGTTTTATGCCTTCTTTGATCTGAAATTGTTAAATGATCCGATTCTGTTAGTTTCATTCTGTACTTTATCGCGATGTATGTCTTTATTGTGTACTTATTCCAATTTTTATGTTCACGCCCTTCCTGCTCAAATCCCTGATGGGATTGGCAGTATGTCGAAATAAATAAATAAATATGCGGACAGGCAATCGCGGACTATAGTCTCCATAAGTTCGGCCGTGCAAGAGGTAAGCGAGATGTTTCGCAACGCCTGAATGCTGACGGGCTTGCCTGGTTTGGGAATGAATGTGACCACCGAAGTGGTCCGTTCCGGGGGTAAGGGTTCCCCGTCCCATACTGCGTTCATCAAATGTAAGAGCGAGAGTTGTGTGGAATCGGGAAGGTTGGCTAATAGAGTGACCCTAATGCCCTCCCTACCTGGTGCAGTACCTCTCTTCATTTTAGCTAACGCCGCCCGAAGATCAAGGAGCGTGAAGGGGGCATCAAATTGTGAGTTGGCGAGCCAGAAGTAGACGTACTAGGAGCCCATATGGTCAATCGTACGACAGAAATAGCGGTCGCAGAGGTCGTTTGCGAGTTGGCTCGTCGAGCCCTGGTAGGCATAGTAAGCGTGGCGAAGCTGGCGTCGTGTTTCCCCACGGGTGGTAAAGGGATCCAAGAGGCTCGGAAATAGTCGCCATGTATTTTTGAGCTCATCTGACCTGCAGCCTTCACACAGGCATTGACCCAATTTGCAACCGCAAGCTGGAAAGAGTAGGCAGTAGCCTCCGAGGTAAGCATTTCAATGCGGGAGCGAAGCTTACGATTTAGCTTAGATCGTCGCCACCGGCGAGTAAGGCTGTAGCGTGCATCCCAAAGGTGGAGGAGGTGGGGATCTACTGCAGGGGCTGATGTGGAAGTGGGATTGTGTTTGGTGTATGATTGCTTTGTATGGAGGGCGTATGATGCCCACGCCTGGTAGTCCTCTGGGGAGGAGAGCAAGGGGAAAGGCTTAGTGCGAACAGCTGACCAGACCGTGATACGGGCTTAGCCCCAGATTTTGCGCATTTTCCGCCTCGGGAAGGCGATCTTCAGCAGAAGATGATCACTGCCAAGAGTGTCAAGAGGTTTTCTCATGTAGCCTACCGAATGTTACGCCTGAGTGAGAGGTCTGGACATGTATCGCGTGTCACCAGATTTTCCATACGCGTAGTATGCGCTGGGTCAGTGAGCAGTGTGAAACCACGAGGGGATATAAGTTCTTTAGGTTTCCGACCGCGAGGCTTTTCAAAGTGGTATCCCCAGTGTGGGCTAGGAGCATTGAAGTCTCCGACCACCACCAAGGGTTGCCGAGCCCCCGCTTGTAGAACCCTGTAGAAGAGTTGCGCGAAAGTGACCCACTGTATATGTGGGGGACAGTACGCATAAAGAATATGAATTGATTGAGTACCTCGTTTCTGGGGAAGAACGGAGATCATGCAGTAATCGTAGGGGAGGTCTAGGTCTAGATCGACCTGAACAGCCGTATATGTTTCGTGAACAAGTAGACTAGTGGTAGTGCCGCCTGTATAGGAGCAGTAGCTGGAGAGGGTAGGGTTTGAACCGCATTCTTGAAGGGCGATGACAGCTGGAAGAGAGCCCCGAGTTTGAAGGAAGAGCAGAAGATGTGCACGCTTTCGCCTGTTCCCGAATACCCTGCAATTTCATTGAATGATTTCGAATTGAGATGATAGTGAAGATGTAAATGACGGAGTAGCCTTGATGAAAATCTAAAGTTTTATGGCCCATCCTCCATGTCCTGCCCCTGACTTTGCAGAGTTGAAAGGGGGACGGAAGTTGGATTGAAAGCCGCTGAAGAGGAACCGGCGACTTTGCGTCGACGTGGCACAGAATTGCTCTGTAGAGACCGAGCGTGAGCGAGTTTCGGTGCGAAACTGGGTGACAGCCCAGGCCTGAACCGCCTGAACCACCTCAGCTACAATGTGGTGAACATTAATGGTAGACATGTGGCTGAGAGCGGCATTTTTGAGGCGACTAATGCGGTCCTCCAATGGTAAGGTTTGGTCTGTAGGAGAAATGTTCCGAGTTGCCCCTGGGCTGGAGGGGGAGCCGACGCGGTCGTCGGAGAAGTGGTATCACTAGGCAGGCTGGGCGTAGCAGGATAGTCAAGTTTAGGGGTGAGAGCTGCGATTTGCCCCTGAAGAAGTGCGTTCTCTTTTCGTAGAGTGGAGAGCTCTACGGAAGAAGGGAGGGGGGAGGGAAGGAGAGGCTGAGGAGCATTCATCCCTGCCTGGCTGCTTTACCTGAGGTGATCCCGTGACAAGTGGCGGGTAGTGAATTGTGGTGGCCGGCGGTGGGGTCGGCGGGTCAGTGAGAGGCGAGTCATGCTTGGCTTGCGTATCCGCTGGTGGGCCTGTTGATGGGGGTGCAGTCTGCTTTGGGGTCGATGGTAGCTTAGGTTTCCAATACTTTACTGGGCATACTCGAGCACCGGTTTCATGTGGCCTGGAGCAGAGGAGGCATGTCGGGTTGCATTCGTGTTGAGCTAGGCCTTCTGGAGCCACTTGGACTTGAGTGCCACAGCGGGTACAGCGACCAGGAGTAGGTCGCAGACAAGCCGAGGGTCGATGACCAATGGTGCCATGGAGAGAGCAGGCTGGAATGGTTTTCTTATACCGACGCACGTAGGCCACGACACTGTGGTAGAAGATGAAGCGGGGGAGCTTCGTGCCCTCGAAGGTCACCACCGCTGCACTAGAGCCACAAAGTTTGCGGACCGCCAGGATAGTGCCTCGCGGCCATTTGAGTTCAGATTTGATGCTCTGCGGGGTTTCAGACGGGTTGATGGTGGTCACACCCCTGGCAGATTTCCCCTGACGCCTTGGCATGGCCCCGAAAAGTAAGCTGCTGGTCCCCACCAGCAACTGAATATCCCCAAGCAGGCGCTGCGCCATAGATAGCGAGGTGACACTGCACACGAGAACGTTTTGGTCCCACACTGGCCACACGTGGAGAGTACTGGACGAGTGTTCTCCCAAGTATGCACGAATCGCATCACCGACACGATCGGACGAGAGGATGGATTTGAGCTCAAAAGGAGCGCCCGGCTTCAGCACGACGATGTAATCGTCACGAGAGAGACGAGGGGTATGGCGTGGTCGCCACTTGACTTGACGCATCAGCGAGGCAGGAGCTGTGGTGCATGCACCATCCGTAGAGGGGCGCGAGGACGAGCTGGAGGTAGCCGCCTTTCGTTGGGCCACAGCGCGTGAGCTATTTCCCTTGGGTGCAGACGCGGCCTGGGATAGCTTCCGTTCCCAGAGTTTCACCATGCCAGCTAAATACTCGTTCTCCGGCGGCATGGCTTGGTCAGAGAAGGTGGTCTCCATCGTGACAATTTGAAGTGTGGTCGAATCATAGCCTGTAACCGTGGTAGTGGCCGCCATCGCGCCGGGAGAACTCAGGCGTTGCGGAGCTAGGCCTAACGAGACGCGGCCTAGCTCGGCAACGCGTCGGCGTAGAGTTGAAACATGAAGAACTTGTCGAAAATGTGGCCCACCTGGACACGGGTGGTATCCACTCGGAGCAGAGAACTTGGTGGTGACAATGAGGCCAAGATTTTTCGCCACTGGCGTGAAGAACTGCAATAATCTTTGATCACTGACTGAGCCTATGCGGGAGCATTTGTCACCGTCGAGCGCTCCCCGCGTTTCCGTAGTCCGATGAAGAGACGCTTTATTGCAGTCTCAGGCGTCTGCCCGAGTCCAAGCCCGAACCTCCGCTGTTTCTTTCGCTTTCAAACATCCTATTTTCGACCCTCGGTTGAACAAAGGGTCTCGACAGAAGCCAATCACACGTTTGGACTCGCATCATCACAGCCAATCGCAGAAACACTTTCATAACAGGCACTACATTGGTAAATATTATGTTATGGTGTACATTACGAGAGGGGATAGGCTTTCGCGTTTCACACTTTCTCCCATGCCAGGCCGTGTATTGGCCCACCTCTGTCAATAGCCGTTCTCACGCTCGGGCTCCATCAACTTTCTCCTTGCGTCGCTTCGTAGAAGCTTCCGTAAGCGCGGAGATTACACCGTCTGGCCCTGTGCGCTGACTAGGTGTGCATGCGGCAGCGAGGCGTCCCGCCATCCTCTCGTCAGGGATGTCGATATGAGTTTGCTGCCTGATTTCTGTGTTCTGCGTACTTTCACAGCAGTGAGAGCTTAAGCTTCGCTGTGTAGTTATTTTGTTAAGGTGGCATTCTTGCCGTGGACTGTGAACAGCAGCGATGCGAACGAAGCAAACCAACAAAGTTGCAAATGATGCTGGCGAAATTTGCTGAATGAATGGCCAGACCAGTTGTGCAAAGCAGCAGCGCAACTCTCGCAGTCTTATGCAATTCTAGCTAACCGATAGCAACCATCAGCACTTTTGCAGCCTTTATGACTCGTCATTCGCATCAGTCTGCTTTAGTTGTTAAAAAAGACTAATTGGCATCAAGACTAGCTTTACCCGAATTTGCCAAAATGAACGACAGCTGCATAAAAAGTACACATAAGATGCGCATCTCTGGATATTTTGAAAATCAAAACAATAGTATGCACTGTAAAATGCAGTATTAAGCGAATAACATAGATCATTGTGCAATCTTCTGTGTAGAAACTGAGGTCCGTGAAGCTAGTGAACCCGCTCAATTGTTTTTTCGTTTATATCTTTTGGAAGTTTCACATGATAGAAGTCCACAATGACAACTAAGCTTGTCCATGCCCTGTTTCTTCTACTTGAGAGATGAAAAAATGTCGGTGTTCAGGTGAAGTGCACTTTGTAAGCCCTGAACAAGCTAACCCAGGCGGGATTTACTACGCAGAGGCATTATCTCCTGCCTTCTCATATGCTCATATAATTTGGGACTTTGCATACTGTTATGCCTGCGAGTCCACACCGAACGTCCATGCTTCTGAAAAAGGCAATCTGTGTCAAGGCCAGCACGCGAGCCCGTCTGATGTGAACAACTCAACGGCTGGTGTCACGCCGCGGCGCCGATCTGTCCCGCAACGCACATCGAGCTGCTTCAGCCCCCAAGTCCGTCGAAGCAATCGGCGCCTTCCTGTCTTGCGAGTCTGACGCAATGCGTGGCGACGTCACTTGTCCTTGGGTGCAGCCACGTGCAGCGGCTTTGGATTTGATGAGAATGACGTGGTCCAGCGGCGGCTCCATTGGAGGATTCCGACCTCATGGCCAGCGGCGCTTCTGGTTGGACATTTGGTTACTTAAGGAATCCTCCCGGTGCATATAAAAGAAGCCCTGCGGCGCGTCGCGAGCAGTAGACCTTTGTGTCAGAGAAGAGAGCTCGGCTCTTCGAGTCACTAAGCTGTCAGCCCCAGGTCCGAATTTGTAACGCCTCTGTATATATGCTGTACATAAACCTTGTTTAACTCACCGTCGTCTCATCCGCTCGGCTATCAGCTCTGCGCAGAAGCAGTCGCGAGCTGAGAAACCTACGCTACCAAACGGCTGGTGACCTTCCCGGCGGAGTTCCAAGCAGTGGCGCCTTCGGGATCATGTTGGCATCGCCGTCTTTCGTAACAATATGCAGAACTATGCATTCTAATATCCACAACTTTTCATACCAGCTGCCACGGCAAGGCATTGATTTAGTGGTAGCCTACAGATATTTCTTATCAGGAAAGAGTATGTAAATGAGTTGTTCATCACAATACACTGAAACACTCCTCTCAGCATTCGTCAGCGTTCTTTTAGTCTACAGCCATTGAAGAGGGTTCTTGGCACACTGTGTCATGAATGAAAACAGTTTTTTTTTTTTTCGGACTTGTTCTGTGTCAACTTTTTGGTGTATTTACACCGCAAACAGTTCCTACATAAAATGGAAACACACTGCTCTGCACAGATTGACTCGATTTCAAATCTTGGGCACGCTATTATGCTATCAACCCTTTTTGATGCAGTTACACCCACCATTAAACACTGTTGTCAACTTTTTTGCCACAAACTTTCTCTCCCTTCATGGTGTGGTGAAACACAAAGAAATGGTGCACAACTGCGTTGGCATGCACATGATCTGTGCAGGGTGTCAGCACACCGAATGCTTGATGCTATATGTACATTGTTAATCCAGTGCTGCTGTGCCATCCAAAGCATAGCATAGCAAGATCGCCTTTAAGCAAAATTTCATGGCACAGTGCTGGAAGTAGTAAAACGTCACTAAAAGGATTGCAGTATTGTCTAGGTTGTTTGCAAGAGGAAAGTTAAGGGGATGCTTCCTAAAGAGCTCCTTCACATTCGTCAGCATCGGCCATGTGTATCGCAATCTCTCGCTTGTAACGTCACCCATAAGACTGTCTACAGCGGCGCTATCATCACCCACTGTCACTCTCCTCTTTATCCATAAAAATATTGTTTGCATTCTGTGAGGGTAGCATCAGTCACTATAGTGGGATGCAACTTGAATAGTCAGGGAGGCCTGAGCACCGAAGCGCAGCAGCTGGTCACCTTAGCGACTAAAGAAATAGTCCCGCTCTTGCTTTTGGCAACGATCTTTGCAGGCAGGGTCCGTGGCCGTCCGGCTCATGCAGTCAGTCTGGAGTACGCGCCCATTGGTGTGGGCTTTTGTGCATTTGCCTTTGAGCAAGAAAAGCTGCTGACTTGTGATGAAAGAATGTCGGTGTTCATGTGAAGTGCACTTTGTAAGCTCTGAACAAGCTAATACAGGCGGGATTTACGATGCAGAGGCATCATCTCCTGCCTTCTCATATGCTCATATAATTTGGGACTTTGCATATTGTTATGCCTGCGAGTCCACTCCGAACATCCATGCTTCTGAAAAAGGCAATCTGTGTCAAGGCCAGCACGCGAGCCCGCCTGACGCGAACAACTCAACGGCGTCATCACGCCGTGGCGCCGATCTGTCCCGCAACGCACATCGAGCTCTTTCAGCCCCCGAGTCCGTCGAAGCAATCGGCGCCTTCCTGTCTGGCGAGTCTGACGCAATGTCCTTGGGTGCAGCCACGTGCAGCGGCTCCGGATTTGATGAGAATGACGTGGCCCAGCGGCGACCCCATTGGAGGATTCTGACCTCATGGCCAGCGGCGCTTCTGGTTGGACATTTGATTACTCAAAGAATCCTCCCGGTGCATATAAAAAAACCCTGCGGCGTGTCGCGAGCAGTAGACCTATGTGTCAGAGAAGAGAACTCGGCTCTTCGAGTCTAAGCTGTCGGCCTCAGTTCCGAATTTGTAACACCTCTGTATATATGCTGTACATAAACCTTGTTTAACTCACCGTCGTCTCGTCCGCTCGGCTATCAGCTCTGCGCAGAAGCAGTCGCGAGCTGAGAAACCTACGCTACCAAACGGCTGGTGACCTTCCCGGCGGAGTTCCAAGCAGTGGCGCCTTCGGGATCATGTTGGCATCGCCGTCTTTCGTAACAATATGCAGAACTATGCATTCTAATATCCACAACTTTTCATACCAGCTGCCACGGCAAGGCATTGATTTAGTGGTAGCCTACAGATATTTCTTATCAGGAAAGAGTATGTAAATGAGTTGTTCATCACAATACACTGAAACACTCCTCTCAGCATTCGTCAGCGTTCTTTTAGTCTACAGCCATTGAAGAGGGTTCTTGGCACACTGTGTCATGAATGAAAACAGTTTTTTTTTTTTTCGGACTTGTTCTGTGTCAACTTTTTGGTGTATTTACACCGCAAACAGTTCCTACATAAAATGGAAACACACTGCTCTGCACAGATTGACTCGATTTCAAATCTTGGGCACGCTATTATGCTATCAACCCTTTTTAACGAAGTTACACCCACCATTAAACACTGTTGTGAACTTTTTTGCCAAACTTTCTTTCCCTTCATGCTTTGGTGAAACACAATGAATAGAATGCAAAACTTTACTACAAATAGCTTTTCCCGGTGAAGGTGGAGCCCTCAGTCCAGGGCCCCTGTGGCCTTTGCCATCTTGCAAGCTCTGTCGATCAGTTTGAGCTGTTCTTCAGGCTTAGAGCAGGACAGCGCAGCCTCCCACTGCTCTGGTGTTGGTGTACAGTTTCTTGGCACTACCTGTGCGTGTTGGCAGGCTCATCTCACGTGGTAAAGTGTGGGATGTTCTCTGCATAGCGGGCATTTGTTTGTGTATATTCCCGGATAGATTTTACTTAGAAGACTGAGATTGGGGTACGTATTAGTCTGCAGCTGTCTCCAGGCAACCGACTGCTCTCTGTTGAGGTCTTTATGGGGAGGGGGTATATCCTCCTCAGGGCTCTCTGGTGTTGTAAAATTGCTCCATAGCGTCTAGTAACTGTGGCTGGTTCCTCATCGTTGTGCACCCCCCCGGTCGGCGTATTCTCGGGCAATGGCGTCGGCACGCTGGTTTCCTGTCATAGTTTTATGGCCTGGTGTCCATGTAATGGAGCAGCTCGAGAAGTTGATTTTTCTTTGCTTGAGTATGCGGATGGCAGCACTGGATATGCATCCACTGCTGTACCGTCGACACGCTTCTTGCGAGTCAGTAACTATTTCTGTAGTAGACTCTTCGCACTGGTGTGTGATGGCGAGCGCGATCGCTACTTCCTCAGCCTCGAGGATGTTGTTGCTTTTGATCGAAGCGCTGTTGACTTCTCTAAGTTGATCAACAACGCTTACAACTGTCCTGGAGTGCTCTCTGTATGTGGTCGCGTCAACGTACAATACGTCAGTTCTCGCCTTGAAATTTTTTTCTTGCGCTTCTGATCTGGCTTTTCTTCGAGCCTTATGGATTTCTGGACGCATGTTTCGAGGTATTGGGGTGACTTCAATGATCTGGCGAATGTCCTTTGGTATGCTTGCCGTGTTATTGATTTCTCCGCAAGCATCCTTCATGCCCAATGTCTGCAACGTATGCCTGCCCGTTGCAGTCAACATTAATTTCATTTTCTGCGCAACAAGATGCACCTCGATGTGTTCTTGCACTGTGTTGTTTATCCCGAGTTTAAGGAATTTCTCTGTCGAGGTGCTGACAGGTAGACCAAGGGCGCACTTGTAGGCTTTTCTGAGGATTGCCTCTAATTGTTTTTTCTTGTGGGAGTGGTGTTTGGTAGGGGACACTGTATACAATCCTACTGACCACGAGGGCCTGTACAAGCCTACAAGTGTCCTCCTCCTTCATACCCCGTCTTTTGTTAAAGATTCTGGTGATCATGCTCGTGATTTGCGCTGTAGTGTTTGACAGCTGTCTGATGGTGTGGTCTGTACGACAGTTGCTTTCTATCCACATGCCGATAATCTTATTACAAGACAAATCTGAAATCTTCTTCCCGCCTATATATACATCTATGGAGTTTTGCTGATCGTATTCTCGTCCGTAGAATCTCAGGACTTCTGATCTCTCCGGAGAGCAGACGAGGCCGCATTGACGCACATTGTCGTGAACTGTATCAGCTGCGGGTTGCACAAGATCTTGTTTTTGTCCTAGAGATCCTCTTGTCACCCAGATTGTAACATCTTCCGCGTAGATGACATGTCTGAGTCCTTCAATATTTTTGAGGTTCCGAATTAGGCCGATCATAACAATGTTGAAAGCATCGGCTATATCACAGAACCTTGGGGTGTTCCTTTGTGTGCGTATTAAACGTATCAGTGCGGATGCCTCCTGTACCATTTGTGGTGGTTCTGTTACTGAGAAAAGTTTTGATGTAGTTGTGTATTCGCTTTCCACAGCCTAATTTGCTAAGCCCCTCTAGCACAGCCTTATGACTGACATTGTCGAAAGCAGCCTTAAGATCCAGTGCAAGTAGTACGTTTTCGCCATATTTTGGGACAACGGTAAGCACCTCCTCCTTGATTTGTAGGAGGACGTTCTGTGTTGAGAGGCATTTTCGGAAGCCAAACATGGTGTGCGGCATGAGTTCGTTGTCTTCCAGGTAGGTCTCCAGCCTCTGAAGCACGATTCTCTCGTATACTTTTCCCAAACACGAAGTCAACGAAATGGGTCTTAAATTTTTCAAGCTTGGAGCCTTTCCAGACTTTGGAATCATTATTATTTCCACATGTTTCCAGTCGTTTGGAACGGTACCCTTCTCCCAATGTTTGTTGATGAATTCTGTAAACCCTATGATAGATTTGTCATTGAGGTTCCGTATCAAAGCGTTGCTGATGCCATCCTTTCCTGGCGTAGTGTTCTTTGTTGCCGACAGCATAGCATGTCAAACTTCTTCTGTGGTAATGGGTTCGTCCAGAGCGGGATTAGCTGCACCAGTGTATGCCAGGTTGCAGTCAGTATTCGTTGCATCGCCAATATAGCGCAGCTTTATGTATTCTAGCAGTTCCCGGTCTGTGCCTTTGAATTGGTGTGAAGTCTTTTGAGTCGTCTTACAGGTTTCAGTCTTGGTCGTGGTTGGGTTTATGAGGGCCCTCAGCAAGGCCCATGTCCTTTCCCAACCTAGTGTACCTTGTAGCTCGTTGCATTTTTGGTCCCAGTTGCGCCTTGACAGCTCCGTCGCATACTCTTCGGCTTCCCTGGTGACTGCGGCGATCCTAAGTCTCAGTTTGCGGTTGTGTTTCTGCCGCTTCCATCTTCTTAATAGGCCCCGGTGGGCGTCCCAGAGGTGTAGGAGATGCTTGTCCACCTCGGGCGTGTTTGTAAATAGGGTAACTTCTCGGGTTAATCGTTTCCAGTCTGCCTTGATTCCCAAGACCCAACTCTCAATGTCCGCAATTTCTTTATCCTCGAATTCTGCCCTAGTTTTTTTAAAAGCTTCCCAGTCTGTAAGCCGAGCCAGGCCATGTCGTTTCTTAACCGGGAGGTTTTCTATCTGGATACGCAAAATGCAATGGTCACTGCCAAGCGTTTCCCCGCCAATTTCCCATCGGACCTCCCTGACATCTTTAACGAACGCCAAGTCCGGGCACACATCTCGGTTGATACTATTACCCACTCGCGTTGGTTGAGTGTGGTCTGTAATGAGGCTTAGCCTTCTGCGATCAGCTTCTTTGGCCAAATCCCTGCCTTTCCGAGTTTCCTTGACATG
The DNA here is from genome assembly GCA_013436015.1 of Rhipicephalus annulatus. Classification (NCBI taxonomy): domain Eukaryota; kingdom Metazoa; phylum Arthropoda; class Arachnida; order Ixodida; family Ixodidae; genus Rhipicephalus; species Rhipicephalus annulatus. Next base: position 159,960 of record WOVY01001223.1, read on the forward strand.
TCCCCAGCTCTTGTGCCACGCATTAAAGTCTCCAAGAATGACAAGACCCTTTTTGCTTGCTGCTTGTTCTGCCTTGTGCAGAAGGGAGCCGAAGTTGGTTTTCCGCTGGTTTGGTGGGCTGTAGATATTGAGGAGAAATATGCTTTATTCAGTTATTTGTTTCGTTATGATTTCAATGAGAACGTGGTCAATGTCTGTTGCATCGATGTCATGTCTAATTGGGGTGACCGCTTTGGCAACCAAAGTAGGGACCTTACTTTGACCAAGACCCTCATAAACCGAAAAGCCAGTGAGTTTCGGTGAGCAGCCGGTTTCCTGGAGGGCGATGATGTCTGGTGGAGTTGTGCTATTATTGATGTATTGATTCAGAAGACCTTGCTTTCGACGGATTCCACGACAGTTCCACTGCCATGTTCCGAGGGTTTCCAACTTGACCGAGCATTTACGGCTGCTTGCCATACTCAGGTGATGGCCGAGCGTAGGGTTTGCCTCTGGATTTCATGGCCGTGAGTTGCACCAGACGTTCTCTACCCTTGCGCGCCTCATCTTGGATGCTAGAGAGGAGGTTGCCAAGATTTGCTAGGGCATTATTTATGGCAGCCATGGTAGTTGTGAATTCCTGGCGCCCTACGGTGGCTGTCAGCGTTAAGTCTGATTGGGGGTTAGCATTGGTCTGTCCTGTTCTCAGGGCCTTCAGTTCATCTATGAGATTGTTTAGTTTCTGCCGGAGTTTGGCGTTTTCTGCCCTGAGTGTCTGAATAGTCTGCCTTAAACCTTTTACTTCGTCGTTAGGTGGCGCACTGCCATTCTTACCGACTATTACTGTCTGTGTATTCGTGTTGTTTGGAGCAGTGGGAGAGGCAGAGAAAAAAGGCGCTTTCCTGCTCACCATACCGTCGTCTTTCTTCCTGGTGGAGGGTTTCTTCTGCTGCTTTTTCTTGTTTTCTGGAGCCTGGCGGGTCCTGGACGCCGATCTCGACCATGACCGTGGTTTCGATGCTGATGGGGACCTCGATGGTGAGCTTCCATCCCTGCTGAACCGGTGTTTCCGAGCCCGGCTGCGTCCATCGGCGCCTTGTGCTCTGGCGGCCGTCCGCTCTTTTGTTCTTGGTCGTGGGCACGGTGTAAGAGGTATATTAGATGAGAGAGCGCCGCCGCCCAGCGCGTCGACGTAAAGTTCTTCTTCGGGGGCCGGCCGATAGATGGCGAAAGGGATTGCGGCCCGCTCAACCGGCTACGCTGCCTGTGCCTGCTGGTGCGAACGCAGCCGCGGCGCGACGAATGAAAAATATATCGTTCGAGTGAGCGACCATTGGGAGTTCATCTGTGAATCAAGCGAATGTTTGCTTGCACTCCTTAATATCCGCTGCACCTACCCGTACAGCTATGACGAACTGCAATTGAGTAGACGTCACATTGGCCCCAGCGTGCGGCGTCGTTGCACAAGTTTCATCGTATTCTAGATACAACTGCTACTACTTGTTTTTTTAATTTTATTTAGAGAAATTGCAACAACATTGAATGGACAGCACGGCACGAGCAAGACATTAGATAATAATCGATTTTTTGAAGTTCGATCCCCGATCTTTTAGCAGTCATAAGGTTGTCAAACATGACACTCCTGTCGGCTTTTACGGTAAAGCCTACCTGAAACCACAATCAAAAAACAACACTAACATTTTTCTATCCTCTAAACTAGCCATTGTACAATGATTCAACACATGTTTGCTTGTTTCTTCACCATTTATTTAAATAATAGCAGCGTTCTCAAAACAATAACAGCGAAACTTACAAACTGAGTACACCTAAACTTATATACGCGAATGAAGGTTATAAAAGCGGTACTGCACTCGTCCCGACATTGGGTGTCAAACATGCTTTGACATTTTTCGCAAGTCTGCACGCTCAGACAATCGATTGTTTCAAACAAGCTTTGACATTTTTCGCAAATCATGGCTGTTTGTTTCGTTCTTCTTTTTCAATTGCCTGCAGTACTGCCGCATGCGCAGGCACATGTAATAATGCAACAGCTTTGCCAGCATTTCTTCTTTGTGAGCACTGCATGGAAACATAAAGTTGTGATTCTCCAGCACAGCATCAATGGTTTTGTCGTCTACATCTCGGTCACTAGCATGTTTTGCAAAATGCTCTTCAGTGCATTTGAAAAGATCGAAGAGATGCATGTTTGGGTGTGTCAGCTAGGTCGGCTTCAGGGACATTTACAGTGCCTTTTTTTCCCACAAGAGCCTCTTTGCAACTGGTGCAGCATGTGCAGCTGCCAACCTTCCGGGATACGACTCCTGTGACGTAGTAGACGATGCAGTCAACTACTGTTGCGTCTGAGTCGCCGAAGTCGAAGAGGTCGTCGCACTCCCAGCTTCCTTCTTCAATCAGGCCGTCAAGTATTTTCTTTCAGTTGATCTAATTTGGCAGGGTGTTGCGAGGATGAATCACTGTAAATATTTTTTAAATCCGCCAAGGTGACAACAGAAGCTTGCTTGTTTCCAGTAGTTGTGCAGTTGCTGAACTGCGGTGGCTTTAGCAAAGAATATAGGCTCAGCATGCGGTATAGCTGAAGGAATGTGGGAAATGTAGGGTGTTCGTTCTGCGCTCCAGCTTGCCTGACGATACCGAAAAAACATTCCAACGGGTCTTGATTTATTTTTGCTGTTAGAACATACTTGAAACCGCACTCTTTCAGTAGGTAAACTGGAAGCTCCCGCACCGACTTAATTGTTACATGTAAGCCTTCAGCGGTTGACTGCGTCAAAAAAACGTCTTTGGAAATCTCTCCTTTCACGACCTCGGTCTCCCAAGAGTCTAGCCACACAGATGCAGCTTCTTGGACAGAAAAATCTTTACATCCCAGTTTTAGGCCTTCTGCAGGGAAACGCCGGTTCAGTGCATCAAAGAGGTCATTTAAAAAAAGGGTAAACTGGACTGTCGGCTCGGCATTAGTTAGACGTGGTGCACCTTTCTGTGCGTAGAACATTATTCCTTTAGCCACGGAGTTACTAAAAATCTGTGTTGCAAGCTTAACTCTCATTTTTAGCATCTTAGATGGGTTGACCTGATTATACATTATTTTTGGGCACACTCGAAGTTCACCACAGTGCTTGCTGTCTGCAACGAACAGGGCATCATAGCATGACCATCTAATGAGCTTGCCATCTTTCATCAATACCTTCTTGTCGTATAGTCGATTCCTAATGCACTTGAAAAGGTGAGGGGTGTCAGATAGGACATACGCCTTCCTTGAAGAGTCCAGTGGGTGCTCGAATGCATTCACCACGCTGCCCAGTGCGCCGCTGATCCCAAGCTGCTTCCACATGGAGCGCTTGGTGGATGCTCCATCGCACACAACCCCGTCAACGAACACTCCGGCCTGCTCAAGTTTCACGATGCACTGAATCAAGAGCTGCGCCAAAAGAGTCCCCTTAGTCGGTCCTTTGGACGCAAACACTGCTACGGGCTGTAAATAGTTCTCACCGAACCGGGCAAAAGCGAAAACCAGGCCGTGATCTGCGAGCTCACTACTCTGATCCTTTGTTTCTCCATGATCAACGAGGCCAGTGTTTGTCATCGTTTTTGAATTGACGGAGATTTCCTTCCTTACTTGAATTTCCTCAAATATCAGCATCTCTCTGCACTGAAACTGTGGCTTAGAGGAAATTTTCATCTTGAAAGCTTTGAAAAAGTTTTCATCGAAGCCACACTTGAGGCCAACCATGCTTATGTACTTTCTTATCGTAGTGATGCATGGCAACGGCAGCACGTCATTAGTGCGCAGAAAAGCGTATGTAGCTGGGCTGCAGATGTTCAGAAGAAGACACAACAGGAGCCAGTCATCCATATACCGCCTGTTTGTTTTTGAGGTGCACTTTGCGGCCGATATGCACTCTTCTAACAGAAGAAGCTGCGCTGGTGGCAAGTTGAGGCCCTTCAATTTTTCAGTGACGTCTTCTTCCTGCACCTGTGTAAGTTCCTTCCTAGAAGCTTGCAACTGCTCTAACAGGAGCTTGTTCCTTCTTGCGAGTCGTGCTCGTGATCTTTGGAGTGCATAGTTTGCTCGCCTCGAAGCGTGGAGCTTCTGTTTTTGAGCAGCGGCTACTTCTAACTTGATGCGCTTTAATGGTCGATCCTGTTTGGCTCTTGCAGCTCGATGACCGGCATGTATTCGCAATGTATCAGCAAGGCCGCTGCAGGACTGACAGATGGTTCCACTGGGTGGAACTAAAAGGCACCTGTTGTGTCTCCAGTTCCCCTGGCAGTCCACAAAAGCACACTCAGGAGCGACACCAGGGAAATCCTTTAAATTCGGCCCTCCGCAACACACGCTAGTGCTGTTCATGATGCTAGCACAGTATCCAGTTCGGATACAGTTGAGACTGACGGATTTAAGCCCAAAGCAGCAGAACCTACTTGCTTGCCGAAGACGTAGGCCTGCACAGTCATGTCACTCTTCACATGCAACGCCTTCCGATTGAACACCAGCGAAGAGCCGTCGCTTGTTCTGTGCATCACCGCAGCGTCTATAAAGACGATGTCCCTCACGCCTTCCGCGTCAGTGCGATGCACAGCCCACGAAGATTGTGGTAGGCTAATGCCAGGCGTTGAGTTAAAAAGCTCTCCAAAAGATAAGTCACGCGAGGCATTTGCGTAGGGCTCGCGTGCTGCTGTCACAGGGCATTTCAGCGCTTACTCGTGAAGCGCTAGAAATCTCACCAGGCGACGTCGGCATGGGCTCAGTGCCGCTTCCACTGTGAGAAGTGCTTGTTGAAGGGGCTACACGATGGGTTTGTCGCTTCACTTGCTTGCGAGGGCTTTTGATCTTCTTGGAGAGGTATCTTGGTGCCCCTTCGAAAATCGACGGTACAGCGTCTTTCGCTAGGCCGGCTCTTCTTTTTCCAGACATCAGCACATGGCCGTCTATTTCCGCGGACCAAGTCTTCATGATGAAATGCGGGGCAAAATGCTTCTCGCAGACTCTGTCCGTCCTTTGAAGCACGCGGTCCTTTCGAGGTATTGCATGTCTCCATGCTTTGAGCCTCGATGGTTCGTTCGGCGGCGTGAAAAGCGAATACTTTTCCTTGCACAACTTATACCCCGTTTCGCAAAACGGAACAAAGCACTTTCCCATCATGCATGCTCTTGAATGAGTTCTTAGTTCTTGAGCACAGTTCAGTTTTTGAGCACAGCACGTCAAACCGGCACAAAAACGTCGCAGAAACAGTACAAATGTCGCGCACACAGGGACCGAGAGCACTGACAAAACGAGATGAGCCGGGCGCGGGCGGGCGCGAGTTGCTAGCGCCCTCTCTTGGCGCGCCGCGGAAAGAGAACGTCTCCCCTTGCCCGCGAGATGCTACCGCGCCGTTCGCTCACCTAAAAATACCTCTTACACCGTGGTCGTGGGCTTCTCGGTCTCCTGAGGCGTTCCTTGCACTCCTTTGCCCGCGTAGGGTGCGCTTCCTTGCATAGTGTGTACCGGGGCTCACAGGTGTGTCTGTCCTCTATGACTGGCTCGGTGCAATTTGAGCAGACAACAGCGTCTGGTGTTGGGCATACGTCTGCTGTACGCCCAGGCTTGAAGCATATATAGCAAACTTGCCGCGATGATCGATAGAGGTAGCATCAGGTTTCACCACTGTAGTAGTAAACATAGCGCGGGACGATCTTGCCCTCGAAGGTAATGACGGCACTTTGGGAATTTCCAAGCATTCTTGCGTAAAGTATTTTCACTTCTTGGGTACGCACCCGAAAATGGGCTAGTAATTCGGTTGGCGTGGTCCCGGCGTCCAGTCCGTGAATCACACCCTTGCACGAGTTGTCTGGCGCGGCTATGTAAGCCATCACTGCATAGTCTTTTGCACCAAAACGTAGACTTCGAAGGCTCTGCACAATGTTGGCGGTCTCCATGCTTGGCGTGCTGATTATGGTGATGTTGGATCCATTGTGCAGTCGTATAAGCAGGTTGCCTTCGTTGCAGATGTCTGGGTTACCACATGCCAAAGTTATAGCGCGCGCCATCTGATGCATGCTTAACTGACTGACGTGGAGCCCATCCCTCGGCTTAATGATGACCTTGAAGTCTGTTTTCGGCAGCGGAGGCAGTTTCTCTTTTTGAAGAGGATTCCCTTTCTGTTTAAGTTGGCTCAACGCTGATTTGTCTACTGCTTCGGCCCCGGTCTCCGGAACGGCTATCAGCCTTGAGTTGTGGTACGCTGCAGTGAACCATCCCACGTTGTCAAAAGGCTTTTTTGTGAGACGCTGGTAGCATTTTCTGCGCCTTGAGTTTTTTCTTCGATCAATGTCGTGGCTCCGGTTGACGCAGCAGCGTCGGCGTCAGCCATTCTCGCGCGTTGCGCGGAAATGCCAGTAGCGTTTCGTCGGGCCAACGCCCCGACGCCGCTTAGGCTTAGAGCAGCTTTCCTCGCCTTGGATCTTCAAACAAGCAGACTTTCAGGAAATATGGACTTACGGTTAAAAACCGGTTATCCACCGACTGCGCTTTATTTGTAGAAAAGGGTCCAGTACTTCATAGGTGGCGGCAATAAGGTTTTCCGGGTGAGATGAGGCGTCGAGGCGGGAGCTCATGCGAAGCACCTTTGCTTCGACTGGCCCCCTAGCGTCGTCTCGTAGTGAAACACAAAGAAATGGTGCGCAACTGCGTTGCCATGCACATGATCTGTGCAAGGTGACAGCACACCGAATGCTTGATGCTATGTACATTGTTAATCCAGTGCTGCTGTGCCATCCAAAGCATAGCATAGCAGGCTTGCCTTTAAGCAAAATTTCATTGCACAGTGCTGGAAGTAGTGGAACGTCACTAAAAGGATTGCAGTATTGTCTAGGTTGTTTGCTAGAGGGGGGTTAAGGGGATGCTTCCTAAAGAGCTCCTTCACATTCGTCGGCATCGGCCATGAGTATCGCAACCTCTCGCTTGTAACGTCACCCATAAGACTGTCTACAGTGGCGCTATCATTGCCCACTGTTACTCTCCTCTTTATCCATAAAAATATTGTTTGCATTCTGTTAGGATAGCATCAGTCACTATAGTGGGATGCAACTTGAATAGTCAGGGAGGCCTGAGCACCGAAGCGCAGCAGCTGGTCACCTTAGCTACTAAAGAAATAGTCCCGCTCTTGCTTTTGGCAACGATCTTTGCAGGCAGGGTCCATGGACATCCGGCTTATGCAGTAAGTCAGGAGTACGCGCCCATTGATGTGGGCTTGCTTGCATTTGCCTTTTAGCAAGAAATGCTGCTGACTTCTAAAGTGGTGACCGACTACTATAGTAAAAAATCGCCTGCGAGAATCACTTCCAACACTTCCTCCAGTGTATAGAACTTTTTCCTAGGCACCTGACTGAAGAAAAGGTTTTTGGTCAACATACATGTAACTGTAGCATGGCTGCTCTCTCCCTTTGTGCCATTATTTCCACACCGTAACGTGCAAACAGCTATCCTCTTTTGTATGTCTTAATACAAAACACATTCATAGAGAGGACAAAGTAAACAATGCTGACCAGGCAGTTAGAAAAAGAACCTTTTTTCTCTGGGCTTCTTCATACAGTGGACCTCCACTTTCATGAAACTGCTATAAAGTCGTCTTAGTGTAACATGAAATATTGTCACGTGCTTGCCCAAGAAAGACGATGACAGTTGTGCATGTGCCACGAAGGACTACGAATTGGACGAAAAAGAAGAACTCGCTTGCGCGTTCTAATTAAAAAGATCGACCTGCTTCTGGTGTCTCAGTCTCTACGGCAAGACCTCTGTTTTGACGTCGTGACACTGGTGGAGGTGCTGGAGCCTACAACCGGATGCAGGACAGTCTTGCTCGGATCCGTTCACCTAGTCCAGAGACCCGGCCCCTCGTCACGACTCCGGTGCACCGATTCAGTCGGCGCCTACTAGGCCTAAGTCCGGAGTCCGTATCTGTTCTGCCTCTAACCAGCATGGCAGCTCCTACCACATCCACGGCTACCCTTCCATCGCAGACCACTCTTCCCTCCCAGGTGACTCTTGAACATCCTCGTGTTCCTGAAGTTTTCCATGGGGAAGAGTACGAGGATGTCGAGGACTGGCTCGAACAGTTCGAACGGGTCGCTGTATCTAACCACTAGAACGAACAGCACAAACTTGGCCGTGCATATTTCGCCCTGGAAGATAGCGCTCGCACGTGGTACGAGAACTACGAGGCTACTTTCCAATCTTGGGAAGATTTCCGTCGACAGCTCCTCGCCACATTTTTGAACACGGACCGACGGGATCGCGCACAGCAACTGATTGAGGCTCGCGCACAAAAACCCAACGAAACAGCCGCCATGTACGCATAGGGTATGATCCGTCTGTTTCGACGAGCTGACCCTGACATGCCCGAGGCAAAGAAGGTGCGTCACCTAATGCAGGGTGTCAAAGAACCAGTGTTTGCGGGCCTCATACGAAATCCACCTACAACAGTAGATGAATTCATAAGAGAGGCGACTGTCATCGAGCGCGCACTGCGACAACGATACCGACACTTTGACCGCCTCCCGAACCACACGGCAGTAAGTGCTGCAGTTCAGAACACTGCCGTGTGTGAAAGTTCCCTACGACAAATGATTAGGGAAATACTGCGTGAGGAACTTCGGGCCCTCTGCGTCCCTCCTACCCAACCGCCCGTCGCATCTGTTGCCGAAATCGTCCGCCAGGAGTTGAGGCAAGCCGTTACACCACCGGCGCCAAGTCCTGAGCCACATGCAGCGAGCTACGCTGATGTGGTCCGTCGTCCTCCACCGTCATTTGTGGCGACACCCTTGCAGCCACGACCCGCGGCCGTACCTTGGTGGCAACGGGATTCCATGAGACGACCACCAGTTCGCCGAACTGACTTGTGGCGCACGGCCGACCGTCGACCTATTTGCTTCCGCTGCGGGGAACCAGGCCACATTGCTCGCTATTGCCGTCATAGCAATTCCGGCTTCGGGAACTTTCCTCGTCCCGCTTCTTTCAGCTCTGAAGACCGTCGTGACCACAATGCCGATCAACTGTCGACTGGCCAAGCAACTACACCGCGTCGCTGGCGATCTCCATCTCCTGCGCGTCACCGTGACTTCCCTCAGAGCTACGCGGACGTCACCAGAGGCCGTTCGCCTAGCCCGCGCCGGGGAAACTAACTGCTGCGACCTTCGGGGGCAAGGTTGCCAATCGTCGAGACACCGAAAAGTTCCCCCTATCATCGCAAGAAGATATGACGACAACCACGACGAATACGACGACGAATACTAATGCCGGTGAAGTTGTACGTGCTGATCTTGGCGTTTTCATTGACTGACATTGCGTTACAGCACTGGTCGACACTGGCGCCGACTTTTCAATCATGCGACAAGAACTCGCCGACCGCCTTAGAAAGGTCAAGACACCGTGGACAGGGCCACACATAAGAAGTGCTGGTGGTCAGCTGATGACTCCCACGGGTAAATGCACCGCTCGACTTCGCATCGGGAATTCTAGCTTCGTGGCCACTTTCGTCCTGTTGCCAGACTGCTGTAAAGAGCTAATTTTGGGCATGGATTTTCTTCGAGATCATGGCGCTGTTATCAACATCCCTCAACGCATGGTGACGTTTTGCGCACATCCGTATGTCGACGACAGCAGCGACGAACTACGCGGCAGTTTGCGAATAGCCGACGATGTGACGCTCCCACCAAGATCCTGCTGCCTTGTGTCTGTGTCCAGTAGGCGGCCTTCCTATAAGGATGTGATAGTGGAGCACATAGTCGCTCTTATGCTCACGCAAGGCATTTCCATCGCGAGAGGCATCCTAACGCTTACTGGTGGACAGGCAGAAGTGCTCCTTACAAACTTCAGCAACGAGCGCCGTCAAATACAGAAGGGTACCGCAATTGCCTACTTCGACGATATAGACCAAGCCGGGGATTGCTGTGCTTTGCAACCAGATGATGCGACAGTCCCTGCCTCGACAACTTTGTCGGTGGACATCTGCTCCACGCTACCACCCTCTGATAGGAAGCGTCTGCTTGGACTTATACACCAATTCGAAGATTGCTTTTCGCGTACGTCAAAGGTCCAGCGGACACCATTGACCAAGCACCGCATCATTACCGAAGACAACACGCGACCGATTCGGCAGAACCCCTACCGTGTGGCTCCGAAAGAACGCGAGGAGATTCAGAAGCAAGTACAGAAGATGCTCGTGGATGACGTCATACAACCTTCGAAAAGTCCTTGGGCGTCCCCCGTGGTTTTGGTCAAGAAAAAAGACGGCAGCTTGCGTTTCTGTATAGATTATCGCAAGTTGAACCAAGTCACGAAGAAAGACGTCTATCCACTGCCTCGTATAGACGATTCACTCGATCGGCTGCGTCATGCGCGCTATTTCTCTTCAATGGACCTCCGAAGCGGCTACTGGCAGATAGAAGTCGATGAGAGAGATCGTGAAAAAACAGCCTTTGTGACGCCTGATGGCCTTTACGAATTTAAGGTGCTTCCTTTTGGGTTGTGCTCGGCGCCAGCCACTTTTCAGCGTCTCATGGACACCGTACTATCAGGCCTAAAGTGGCAAACGTGCTTGGTCTATCTAGACGATGTTGTTGTATTCTCAGCATCATTCGAGGAACATCTCAGCCGTCTATCCACCGTACTCCAAGCCATACGCTCAGCCGGCCTGACTTTAAAACCAGAAAAATGTCATTTTGGTTTCAACGAACTCAGCTTCCTAGGCCACGTCGTCAGTCACGAGGGTGTTCGACCTGACCCGGCCAAAATAGACGCCGTAGCGCAATTTCCTGCACCCCGTGACAAAAAGGCTGTGAGACGCTTCTTAGGGTTGTGCGCCTATTACCGACGATTTATCGAGAACTTTTCGTCTATTGCGGCGCCATTGACACGACTCACACGTGAGGACGTCCCCTTCTTTTGGGGTGAACAGGAGCAAATGGCATTCAATGCACTGCGACAACGCTTGCAAACACCTCCAGTCCTTGCGCACTTCGACCAGGACGCCCCTACAGTACTTCACACTGACGCCAGCAATGTAGGTCTAGGTGCCGTTCTGGTGCAGTGGCAAGACGGCTGTGAAAGAGTAATAGCCTACACCAGCAGAACTCTCTCTCGCACGGAGGAGAACTACTCGACCACCGAGAAGGAGTGTCTCGCCGTGGTGTGGGCAGTCATCAAATTTCGTCCGTATTTGTACGGCCGCTCCTTCAAGGTTGTTAGCGACCATCACTCTTTGTGCTGGCTCACCAACCTTAAAGATCCATCTGGTCGTTTGGCGCGCTGGAGCCTAAGACTTCAAGAGTTTGCTATGACCATCGTCTACAAATCTGGGAAGAGGCACACCGACGCCGACTGTCTCTCACGGTCGCCAGTGGAAACTGTCGCTCCTGATGACGAAAACATCGACGCGGCATTCTTGGGAGTTGTCAACACGGCCACTATTGCACGAGAGCAGCGCAGTGACCCTGAGCTGTTACCACTCATTGAATATTTAGGACGACGTAAAGACGTGCCGCGGTTATTTGCTAGAGGACTGCCATCTTTTTGCTTGCGAAACGATGTTCTCTATAAGAAAAACTTCTCACCAACCGGTAACCCACACTTGCTCGTCGTGCCTGCCTCTCTTCGAAAAGAAATTATGGAAGCGTGCCACGATGAAGCAACTTCTGGTCATCTAGGCTACACCCGAACATTGTGACGACTACGATGCAAGTACTACTGGCCAAAGTTACCTGCTGCTGTTAACCATCACGTGTGAACGTGCACCGACTGCCAAAGACGCAAAGCGCCTCCCAGCAAGCCAGCCGGTCTTTTACATTCAGTCGAAGCACCAGAAAAGCCGTTCACCCAGATTGGAATGGATTTCCTGGGTCCCTTTCCAACTTCCACAACAGGGAACAGATGGATTATTGTGGTCACTGATTACCTGTCCCGTTATGCGGAGACTAAAGCTATGCAGCGTGGCACAGCAGCAGAAGCCGCTCAGCTTTTCATCGAAAACATCGTCCTTCGGCATGGCGCTCCGACAACAGTGATCACAGACAGAGGACCTGCCTTCACCGCAGAGCTTTTGGAGTCGGTTCTCAGACTCAGCAGTACAGCTCACCGGAGAACAACTGCATACCATCCGCAGACAAATGGACTGACGGAGCGCCTCAATAGGACCCTCACAGACATGATCAGTATGTACGTTGACACAGGACATAAAAACTGGGATCCGATATTGCCGTACGTGACCTTTGCTTATAACACCGCTCGACAAGAAACCACTGGAATGACACCGTTCAGTCTGATTTATGGTCGCGAAGTCACGACAACATTGGACGCCATGTTGCCGCATGAGTGTGACGACATCCATGTAGACACCGAAGAATTCACTCAGCGTGCCGAAGAAGCCAGACAGCTCGCGCGCCTGCGCATCTGTCATCAGCAGCATCAAGATGCACAACGCTACGACACCCGACACAAGTTTGTTAGCTACTCACCAGGCGACAAAGTGTGGGTCTGGATTCCGATACGTCGACGTGGACTGTCTGAGAAACTGCTAAGACGGTACTTTGGTCCATACAGCGTCACGCGACGCCTGAATGACGTGAACTACGAAGTCGTTCCCGACACTAATTGTAGTTCTAAGCGCCAAAAGCATTTGCCCGAAGTCGTGCACGTCGTGCGTATGAAACCGTATTTATCTAGTTAATTAGCTCCCGGTTACCGTTTTCGTACGACCACTTCATACGCCTGGTAGAGCACCTAAGTTGCGCATCGGGACGATGCTTCTTTCGGAGGGAGGCAAATGTCACGTGCTTGCCCAAGAAAGACGATGACAGTTGTGCATGTGCCACGAAGGACTACGAATTGGACGAAGAAGAAGAACTCGCTTGCGCGTTCTAATTAAAAAGATCGACCTGCTTCTGGTGTCTCAGTCTCTACGGCAAGACCTCTGTTTTGACGTCGTGACAATATGACTCTATAAAAAAGAAAACTATCCTTGATTGCATATAAAATTTTGAGCGTTTTTAAAGATGGTACCGAATATTGCCTCATTTCGTACTATTGCGATAGCAATTATATGGGCACTCTCGGCTGATTTTTGCCACCGCCGTCATGTCCCAGATATGTATAGGTATGCATCTACCAAAGGGACGATGAAGCATAAGTTGGAAGAAACAATTTCAAGGCACCCATCAAAGATTCGAACCTGCAACCCCTCGCTCTTCAGCGCGCTGCATTAACCAAGTAGACCACGCTGCTCATACTGACCATTACACTAATGGCGAGCTATGTATATACACCATTTGCTGTTGGCTTATTGTCTGTAGACTTGAAAGATATATTCTTCAAAAAAGCATGTGTTTTGTTTGCACAAGCCATGCATGCTTTCCATAAACATCGTGTCCGATGGCTTGATTCAATGGAAGGGTGGGTTCACTGAAGCACGTACAATTGGGTGAAATGGGCATTCCAAAATGTCTCTGGCTCCACATTTATTCTGAAGCATCAGGAAATATCGCTCGCATCAGTCTAGTCCTTGTGAACTCTGTTCTCATCAAAATGTGCACCGCCGCTATCGCTTTAGACTATCATACTCAACCCACTGCTTCAGATGAGTTCTGGTGACGCCTGAGCTATTGAACACCGCAGAGCTGTGTCGTAGCGACGGTGTACATCTCATCAGAAACCTCGCGGACTGATGAGCTTCTTGCTGCACAACTTCCATGCGGTCTGCCTTGGGGATGTGCTGGTCATCGGAGACTTCAAGGTTAATGTACTCTAACGTGAAACCCAGTGTCACGGGTTCGGTAAATAAAGCTAGTCGGGCTAGCTGTTGAACGTTATTCTCTGGAAAGAAAAGGACGGTGATTGTTTACTTTGCCAAAAAATATATATTTTTTCACAAAACAAAAAAAAACAGGAAAAGGGGAATGCTAAGATCAGCAAAAGGTAACCTAACAACTATTGGCAGTTCTCGTTAATGAGGGGAAACATTTACGAGTCTAAACAGTCTCTCGAGTTCTTGAGTTGGAGTCCAGACGTGCAAAGAGATTGATACAGCTCACCAGCGGTTAACGCCCTTCAACAGTCCAGCGGTGAAGCTGCTGTGGTGGGAGTGCATACCGTATAAACGCGTGTAAGGGCCGCACTTTTTTTTCAGGAAATGAGGGCCAATTTTGAGGGTGCGGCCCATACACGGGACTTTTTTTTTTGTGAACTAAAAACAATGTACCAGTTAGCGAACGAAGAGCGTTTATTGCAGTATGCCGCGTGTGTGCTTAATCGTTGTCACTCGACAAGTCCTCTAACTCGGAGTCCGAGATGCTGTGTTGCGAAGCACCATCATTCCACAAACAGTCATCTTCGGTGCCATCCAGGCTGTTGGATATCCCAGTGACCTTAAAGCTTCGGGACACAATGTCCGTCGACACCGAGCTCCACGCCGACAATACCCAACCGAGAACAGTAACAAGCGGTGCCCTCTTCAGCCGTCCGGTCGGCGTGTGCTCATGGTTGCCATCCATTCCGTGTAGAGTCTTCGGAATTCAACTTTGAACGGTCGATTCACGCTCACATCCAATGGTTGCAACATTCCTGTGAGGCCGCCTGGAATCACGGCCGTGTCTGTGCCGACACGGCGCAGCTGCTCCTTCACCTTATCGGTAAGGTGGCCGCAGAAACTGCCCAACACTAAAAGTGAATGTTTGGCCAACAAAGCTCTCGGTCTGTTCTGCCAAACACTTTTTACCCAGTCAAGCACTAAATCATCGTTCATCCATCCCTTCTCGTGGGCTCTAACCATGATGCCTTTGGGGAAAACTTCGTTGGGAATTCTTTTCCTTTACAAAACAACTTACGGGGGTAGCATCCGCCCGTCCGCGGTCACACGAAGCATCACGGTGCAGCGTTGGCGCTCAGAACCGGTGGTCTGCACGGCGACACTCTTCTTGCCTTTTACTTCGACTGTGTAGCTCTCGGGAGAGTCAAACCACACAGGAGTTTGATCAGCGTTCGCTATTTGGGACAACAGATATTTGTGCTGATGGCGCAGGCCGATGACATGCTTGTGAAAACTAAGCACCTTATCGGTATAGTCTTCTGGCAGCCGCTGGCACAGCGTGGTCCTTCGCTGAAAGGAGAGTCCCTTCCTTTTTCAGAAACCTTCGCACCCAGCCAGCACTAGCCTCGAAATCCCCGGCCGGTATATTTTTCGCACGTGCCAAGGCTAGTGCCTTCATGCGCAGCATGCCCTTAGTGAGCGCAAAACCATCATTCCGCACCTCAGTCACGTAGCGGAGCAACTCCTCTTCCAAATCAAGGTACTTGCACTGTTTTCCTCGGAAAGCACGCTTTTTGATGTTGGTGTTCTGCAAGGCTTTCTTCTGAGCGCACCAACGTCGAACACACTTCTCGTCAACGTCGAATTTTCTGCCGGCGGCCCGTTTCTCATGCTCGAGAGCAAACTCGATCACCTTCAACTTATAGCCAGCTGTATAGCTATTCAGCTGCTTGCCCATCGTGCCAAAACGTAAACGTCCCGCAGAAAGCTAGCTAGAGTCCCAGAGTCATTCAACGGTGCACAAATCTCCAGCACATGCCAGGCTGAACAGCACAATAACCGAACAACGAACAAATATCAAAGTTGGTGATGCTAATGCCGATATGTATAGCACGTTTGTAGAGAAGTGTTAGAAGTTAAAGATGAAATCCCGCTTTAACCTTTAGTTGGTGGGAACACTACTGAAAAAACTTAAAAATTTTAGCCAACTTCATGAACATATTAGCATGAAGAAAACCAACAAATTATTCTAATGACGTAATATATGCTGATGATAAGTGCGTTCACTAACGCCATCTACTGACAACGCCTAGTAGCTCACACGCGCGCGCGCATTTTGAATAAGTATGGGCCAAGGAAAGTGCGGATGCGGCCCTTACACGCAACTTTTTTTTTTTAATATGTGCTTCTTAAAAACGGGATGCGGCCCTTACACGGGTGCGGCCCTTACATGCGTGTATACGGTAAGCTCGGGCCCGTAGCCCGAGGGCTCGCTCCCGGTAGATGACGTCATCTGCGGTGCTGTCTTCAGCTCGAACACCAGAACCAGGTCGTGCCAGGAACTAGCTAATAGCCTCAGTGGTGGTTGAATGGTCACCAGGACCCCGCGACTGTTGTCGCCGGCTAGGTGGATGCCTCGACGCCTCGGTAGCTGCACTCGATGAGCTCACATGCGGCGCTCTAGCCGCATTCTTCCGAACACCCGCTCAACTCTTCTTCTTCCTTCTTCTTCGATGCCGTGGCTCTGGACTTTATTCTTTTTTGTCTGTGACGCGCCCTTTTTTTTAAAGACGCGCACTTCAAACACGCACTCCACTTATCACACCCAATGGCTTGTCACGTTTCTCGATGCCAAACTTGGACTTCGCCTCTTGTCAGAAATCACGCAGTCCAGTATTCATAACATTTCTTTCATACTGTGGTTAATGCATCACTGTCAACTCAAGCAGAATAGACTACATTTAGTATGTTCCTAAACATCCTAGCCTTACTTCATAGAGCAGCCCGATGTGTTGCTATCGCATTCATTGCTTCGACATTGTGCCGAAACTGACTTTTTTTACAAACTTTTGTAACTATGGCACCAGAAGTTAAAGTTGTGGCCAAATAGGTTGTATACATAAGCTGTGGGAAATTTCTCCAAATTTTTTTTGCATGAACGGACAAGAAAGAACTGTCGCAAATAAAGTTCTGTACTTTGAAATTGCTGAGTGCGATAATGTCACAAACTTTCCACACTTTTCATCACTTTTTGCTTGATAGAACTTGAAATCATCAGGGTTGGGGATGAGTCGTCTTTGTGGGGCGCAAGCTTTTGACAGCTCTTTATTGTATATGAAGTTCGTGTATGTATCAACCTACAACTTTTGCATTGTGACAGCTGCTCCTTTGACCAAATTTCGAAGCCTGGTTGTAACTTCGCGGTGGCATGTCCCAAAATTTTCACTGTGTAAACAATATTTGTTCTATTTGGCAGGCATATTGCTAGCTGAAACTTGCAGAACTACTTCCATTTCTAGAGTCCTTGGTCCAGACAAAATGAGGCATAAGTTGTGGTTCTTCACTTAGTGTCAGCAGATTTCAATATTTTTGTGCATATCAAGTCTCTAAA
Source organism: Rhipicephalus annulatus (assembly GCA_013436015.1). NCBI lineage: Eukaryota > Metazoa > Arthropoda > Arachnida > Ixodida > Ixodidae > Rhipicephalus > Rhipicephalus annulatus. The sequence goes on from WOVY01001223.1 coordinate 177,129, forward strand.
TGGAAGTGAGAAACTCCTACAGTCACGTAGATTTCATAATTTCATGCTGATTTGGAAAACACTGTTATTTTTTTTTTACTGGCACTGTATTATCTCCAACGAACAGATGGAAATCGACCTGGAACACATTCTGTGTTAGCTGGAAGTCTGGCTGAAAATTCATTTTTCGTTGAAATTTTTTTTCCATATGTGTGGGCAGCCTTTCACTGTTCTCGCTATAAGAGTTGTGATATCATTGTTTACTAATGTTTTCTGTCAGTCATGTTAGCACGTAGTGATGTTTAGGCGCTTGCAGCATTCCGTTAGGCATAGAATTCTTTAGAGCGCCAAGCACTGCGCCTTGTTGTGCTGAGCTGATTGTTATCACTGCAGTCTATTTTTCATCATCGACACTGCTTCACATGACTTATCTGCATGCCTGCAGAGGTTATGAAAAATGTCTGTATAAAATATCATAAGTGCTTGAAATAACTCAGCTATTCGAATCATGTATATAATGTTGTGTTAGTACATTGCTGATTGCATTCATGTCAATAATAATCTTGAGATAGCTTCTAATGAAGAGTTATTTGTTTTTATAATCTAATTTACTGTGTCTTGCCTTCCTCCTTAATTTTTTATACAATCTGTATAGTCTTTATGCTCACGTCAAGTCTACTAGTCAAGTTATACAATCTGTATAGTCTTTATGTGCACGCTATTTTGTAGGCAATCAACATGCTGCAAAAATCTCAAAAATCGGTGTTTCTTACCAAGGCTTCGTAAATTTGACCCTTGCCATTCATGCAGGGTAGTGAACGCTCATCCGGTGCGTTTTTAATGTATGGGCTTCTGAAGTAATATAGTGTGATCGCTAAACACCTGTGGTACTTTTTTCAAGGGTATGATCTAGAAGGCTTATGTTGATTAATATATACATTGTGTTTTTGTGTTGTATTTATTAATGAAATCACGCTGACTAGCCGAGAGTAATGTAGCCAAGGGTGATAAGCCAATTCATGTAGTGGAACTGCTGTCAGATGCGACAGTCCAGCATCCAAGTTTACTCTAAATGTCTGATATATGTCTTAGCAGACTACACATGGCCTACCATACCATCATTTTCATTGCATAATCACACGATCTTGCTTTCGGCATGTAATTATGCAATGAAATAAGGCAACAACACACGTAGTGAATTTGTCAAAACGTTTCTTTTTCTTGTACTTTGCAGATGCAAAAAAAAAGTGGGGAGGGGAGCGGGTTGAACAAGGTGAAAATGCCATATATGTATATACACTGAAAAGCATTGCAGTATGTACATACAAATGAAAATGACAACAGACATGATGAATGAATGAACAGTGTAACAGTCTCTTAACACTTGCAAACATCTATGTACACGAGATCATTCAATTTGTGTGTGTGGTGTGTGCGAGATCTTCATGGACTTGGGGTATTGGAGATCTGTATTCATGTGACACAAGTTGTGCAGAGCAAAGGGCATATACATGAAAGAGAATTGTTTGTGAATATGCTGTACAAAAGATCTGTGGATCATGATGGCGTTGTGTGGAAAAAAAAGAGAAATCCAAAATAAAAATGCATTATATTTTTTCAGTAACTGTTTGCTTCAGTTGTTGCACAAGTGAAGGGGCTCAATCTACGTCAGTTTGTAGGTAGATTCTGCATTGCTTTTGTTACGTCACACATGTGGGCTTCTGCCCAAGGTGCCCTTATTAAAGCATGTGGCTCATTATCAGGCCCGTAGCTGGGATTTCAGGGTTGGGGGGGGGGGGGGCATTTGCTGAAGATCTTAACAATTAAAAAAATCAATTTTAATTACTGATTTTCAGTTGAACACCCCTTCCATAAATTTCAAGGAATAGGGCCTAGCATTTTCCCTGGCTATTAGTAAGTGAGCTTCAAAGCACATGAGCTTGTCTTGCAAACAGTTTCACCATCTGCTAGGTGCTGTTGCCTCTGGAAATGAGTATCAGTGGTATGTTGTGCAAGAATGTGAACTACTAAAATTTCAAGAGACCAATTTCATGACCTTTGTCACTATGTTGGTAATGCCACCAACAATTCTAGTGGTACTGGCATTTGATAGCAGTAAAAAAATTTTTTGGAAGTTTCATAAAAATTTTTGTGCTTACTTTTCAAGTTTCCATGAATGTACAAGACCCATGGATCTTTTAGTGGAACAACAAAAGCAAAATGTTTGTTGACAAAGCATACGGCACAGCTTGAAGGTTGCCTTGCTTAAAACAACGTACAGTAGGTAAGTATTGACTGCAAGTTTCATGATCCTAGGAGAGCAGGTGTGCATGGATTTCGAACATGGTGAGATGAGCAACATCATGCAGAAGCTGCTACATTTTTTTGCCAGGCTGCAGCACACAGTGGCCATTAATAATGTACTGTTCCACAACTACATAGGCTGCTTGCAATGCAGTTGTCATTAGTAATATATCAAGCATAGTGTAGACGTATACAAGAACACATATCAAAGGATATGCAATGCATGAAGCACAGTCGTGTGATTTTACGACCAGGGGCTCTAGTAGTTTATCTGAAGTGTGGGGGCGACGTTTGTGGGCAGGGATCTATATATATATATATAGGGGCGTTCATATATATCTGTTTTTGCAAGCCGAGAAAAAGAGGGGAGGGGTTGTAGCAGCTGTTAGTGGGGGGCACGCCTCCCCCTGGTTTCTAACCTGTGGGAGCGACAGCCCCTATTGACCCCCCCCCCCCCCCCGATTCCGGACCTCCTGGTTACGACCAACCACAGTATGGCAGAAACATTCTCAGTACCTCAGTATTCCGGTATACCCCTACATTTTGCTAATTTTATGTAGTGAGGTATTTAGCAGAAAAATGCTATTGCCTGCGACTGACTAGCTGACGATTGTATGTAGCTGGTTGAAATGTGCAGCTCTCGGGCGTGTGGAGATGGCATGTCTGTGAAATGCAGCTGGGGAATGAATAGGATGAACACATGTAGCTGGTGGTTAGTGGACTTCACAATGAGGGTGGTTTGTTTCTGACTTTACCAAGTTTGCTGACTTCCATCTTTGTGAGTGACTAATATATGTGACTGATACCATGCTTCTTTATGTACAAAGTACGCCGATTGCAGTGTATGTATTCTGGCTTACATACCGTATGTCATTGCACTTGTAATTTACCAATAGACTTGATAGCGTCACTTTTATGTTAGAGAATTGAATGATCTGCTTGTTTTTTCAGTTTGTACGCAAGGTGTAGCGAGTGACATGAAAATCTTAAAGAACCCCAGGTGGTCGAGTTTTCTGGAGCCCTCCAGTACAGCCAATCTCGTAATCATATGGTGATTTTGGGACGCTAAGCTCCACAAATGGAATCACATGAACTGCGTCTGATCTTGCTCGAAATTTAAAATTGCATGTCGGCCGCATGCGTCAGAAGACTAGAAACCTCTTCTGTTTGCTTCTCTTAGTGCATAGTGATGATTTGTGTCACATTGAAAAGAAAAAAAAAATCTCTAATGCAATTGATTAAATGGTGATGTGACTTGGCGTGCCTTCTGCATTCTGAAGCCTGACACTGTGGACGGCAGCTACGAACGTTGTAGGCTGTGTGAAGAGTGCTGCTTTTACGAACAATTATTACGTCTGGTCTCGATCCCGTGAATATATGACCGTACGGCACATAGTCATGTAAGCTCGGTCTGAGTGAAGGCGGTATGCCTCGTGCCACTGCGAAAGCGGTCTGTACACGTGAGAACTCTAACGATTGTGTGGCTGATGAATCGAGCTCTCACAAAAACGAGGTAGTTCTTCACTGCACACTGCATGCACACTGCATCCTTCTCGCTGCCCGCAGTGGGTGCAGCCTTTCTCAGGTCACCGGTAGGGCTTCATCAACTTGCACTACAGCCTTTTGGAGGTTCTGTATGTGTAACGCGCCCTTACAATAATATAGTTGGCTATCACTTGAGCATCAACATAAACCTAGAGAAGCACGTGTGACACTGCTCACAGACTTGCGTGGATGCAAAAGGTCAGTACGTCCTCGCTTCGCACCGTCGTTGGCGTAGGAACAGGAGCGGCCAGAAAACAGTCAACTCGTGCGAAGGAGCACCGTCGGTGGGCCATAGTGAGGTTGACCCAGCGTTCAAATCAGCCGAGTCCGCTGCAGAGCTATTGGGCTCTCGCAAACACACTGGTCGCGGTGGTATCGGTGGCGGTTGTTTTCCTGGGCGTGATCTTGACCCGGAAAGGTCGGGGTGTATGCGACACTGCCACGTGACCGTCCATGGAGGGCGGCTGCTCACCTTCGGGCAGCTCAAGCGTGTAACGCTGCAGCAGGTTGCTGAGGAAGAGGAACACCTCGGTCTGCGTCAAGTGGTTGCCTAGGCACATGCGTCGACCTGCGCGACACGAATACGCTGGAAGTCAGCCGAGAGCGAAATAACTTGCCTTTTCTCTATTCGAGTAAATCAAGTGCAAGTGTAGGACTATTTGAATAGAACTGCATTACTTCATTTACAGCACTCACTGTAGCAATGCCATCTCAGCAGTGGCAACTAATTTAATGACTATATGAGAACTCTGGTTGCGAAAGCTGTTCAACACACGCGGAAATTAGGCATACATTTCTGCAGTGGCAGTACATTCGCCTGTCTTCGGGCATCGACGGAAAGCAGCCAGAGTACTATTATCGAAAGTCAATGCAACGTTGGCAGTGCTTGGGACTTAGTTTTACTAAAATCGAAACGAAGCGGTTGACCTCGCATGATTGAAATCTGCCTAATTTAAATCGGCTGCTAGCTTTATATACAATTCAAAAAAGCTATATCACGTAAGGAATACTGTAGACCAGCAATCTAAATCAATTTTAATAATGCAAGGGAGCAAATGTTTGCATATTTTATGCCCATTAAAATGCCGCCGCCATGGTCGGCAAAAAACTGACATTGCGCAGTGCAATTTGCCACAATTCCCAAGCTATTGTAGAGGATATTCCGGTGGCTGAAATTCATGTACATCAAAGGTGTAATAAGCGCTACTTTAAAGATGATAGTCTTTCTTGGGATACTTGAATGCGGAAATTTCGGTCTGTCTGTCTGGCTTTGTCTGCAAAATATTCAGCCACCTGGTGAAAGTTTAAGCATTTCTTCAATGCTCAGCCATATTAATCTGGTGGCTGCGTCCATACTTCTGAGCATTGTCGATCAAAAAGCAAACGTTATGCATAATTGAGGCGCAACATCAATACGTAAGCAATAGGTGGTGTGTTTCATTGCTAGATAATACATAAATTGGTAATTCTAAAGACACTAGTGTTTTTTACGCTGCGATGAGAATGTGGCGCTATGCAGAAAAAAAACGGGAGTTTCTTGCGCTTCGCTGAAAGTGTCTTACTATGCATGAAAAAGCGTTCTGCCGACAAGATGCTGCTGCCTGCTGGTGAACCTGCCTTCTGTACAAGTCTTTGTTTCCTGACATTGCTGCCGGATGGTGTCCATATCTCGCACAGTGCCTTGAAAAAGATGACTATAGTCTTTCGACGACATTTGCTGCCAAGCACGCAGATACGCGTCCATTTTTTAGTACGGCGGACTTCTTTTTGCATTGGGAAGTAGAATTTAGCAGCGAACTTCACAAAATTACGCTATTCAGTCTCAATGATCCGCGGAAGCATATCTGCATGTATCATTACTAAACTAATGCTTTCAATTAGCTTGATAGGAATTGTTGGTTCTTGAACCAGACCTATGATCGAGTCATCCATATCCTAAAATATAAGTAATTTTCGAATCCCCAGGATACTCATTTTACAAATTAGTGCTGAAGGATTAAAAGCTGCCAGCGTTTCAGCAGAATTTGTTGGTGGGATATAAATAACCATCATCATCATCACCCTGACCACGTCCACTGCAGGACAAAGGCCTCTCCCATGTTCCGCCAGTCAACTCGGTCCTGTGCTTGCGGCTGCCAATTTATACCCGCAAACTTCTTAATCTCATCTTCCCACCTAACCTTCTGTCTCCCCCTAACCCGCTTGCCTTCTGTAGGAATCCACTTAGGTACCCTTAATGATCAGCGGTTATCCTGTCTATGTGCTACATGCCCGCCCCATACCGATTTTTTCTTCTTGATTTCAACTATGATATCCTTAATTCCGGTTTGTTCCCTAATCCACTCTGCTTTCTTCTTGTCTCTTAAGGATACACCCACCATTTTCCTTTCCATTGCTCGCTGCGTCATTCTCAATTTAAGCTGAATCCTCTTTGTAAGTCTCCATGTTTCTGGGGTATAAATAATGCCTATATTAAGGCGTGAATCGGCAGACTTGATAGGGAAAATTTTTGTGGAAGCCTGCAAGGTCGATCAAGCGAGGATCATGGGAAGTAAAACAAATTAGCGTCTGTGTTTTTGTAGCACAAAGCTGCAAAAGGACAGATTCCTCAGAAGAAGCTTCATAAAGTTAAAAAAAAAAAGAAATCACCGTAGTCCGGTCCGGGTCTCTGATGTGCGCTGAGGCTTGATCCCGGATCAGACTGAAATTTTCAACTACAGGAATTTTTCTGAAAATTCCGCACCTATGGCTTCTTTTGTGCCTTTGCGCTACAAACGGGCAGAAAGTATTCCCTTTTGTGGCTGATTTGCGTGGCAAAAGTACTGTTAAGAACTGGCCGCTGCCCGTAGACGTCCGCAGAAACGTTTTTGTAGATTGTGGTATAATGCCAAGCGACCTAATAAAGCAGATATGATGGTTACGTAGAAGAAATGAAGTAGACGGCACATTGCACCAAGGAAAGAACGCTTATACTTTTATCATATTTTGTCCGTTGTTTGCAACGCTAAGAGTTCGTTCGCTAGATGTCTCGCATAGAAAAGAACTTTTCTTTGTCTTCACCATAGGCATGAGCTGAGTTCCCTTTCCGGGAAACGGTGCAGAAAGCTAATTTCAACGGCCCCCCTTCTCTATTGAATAAATGCGTGGGGAAGACTTTGCGCCCCTTCCCCCTTACGCAAGCCTGTTGCCTTGACTTTGGGAGTACTCAGGTTTTTGTCCATATGTCCTGACCTGAACCCTAGCACTCTTTGAATCTTAACTTATATTCGCCGTGGTCAATGTTACTAGATTACCTCAACGTTACTAAAAACTATTCTAGTAACATTGGCCGCGGTAGCGAACTCCCTGTAGCATTGCGCCAGAAGCCGTATAGGCTCGATTGCAACACTGGTCTTCCTATTTACGTGTGGGTGAAATGCAAAAACGGTTTTATTTTAAGAAGTAGATGCGCGATAAATGAACTGTCACTAGGTGGGAATAATCTGTAGTTCCTCTTCATGGGATCTTCTGGCACGTGAAGCTCCTTGAATGTTCAAGCAGTGTTCTATCTCATACACGCTGAACCCGAAAAGCAGGGGTAACATAACGACTGCCAGAGCACGTTCCAGCTAAGTGTTCCTTTGATAAGAAGCTTCTTAAAAATAAAGCGATTCCCTTCATCCCCTGTCTCAACGAATCCCAGCGAAAGATAGGTAGGGGCAGAGTTAGGCGCCATTTTTACATGGCGCCTACGGTGTGTTAGTTTGGGGCACTGGTCTGATCAGGTGCTGGCAACATGTTTCGCAAGTTCAAAACCTGAAAATAAACGTCCTAGAACTCATGTGTAGCGCAAAGATCCAATCCTACTTATACCAACAGGAGGTGAACGTTTAGCTCGCATTGTGGAAAAGGTTTCGCTTTTTGGTGCTTCGCTCTAATCGAAATGGCCAGAAATTGAACCTGGTGTCATCGTGGTCGGCGGGAGGAAGCCCCGCTATCACTCACACTGAGCTGCCATGGCTGTCATTATAGTTAACCATAACCGGCACAAACCCACAAAAAGGCGGCTCACTCACCGACAGAGAAGGGCATGAAGTAGTCTGGCTTGTGGACCCGTCCGTTCACCAGGAAGCGCTCCGGTCTGAATTCTTCGGGGTCTTTCCACAGGTCAGGGTCCATGTGGATGGCCCAGAGGTTAGAGATAACATGAGTGTCCGCCGGAATACGAAAGCCCGCCAGCTCCACGTCACTGAAAAAATAACAAGAAATCGCATTGTTAACTGGAAGGAATAAACGTACCCGTCTGGTCCAGTCACACGTATAAAATATTGCATCATTATTCTTGCTCATTGTGCCTATAATTCTTTCAGAGGAAAGCCTAAACATCGAGGGTGTGTCTGTCTATCTGACAGTTACTCTGTAAAAAGAACTGTTTACAACACGCCAATGTGAGTGCTAATTTAGTGCTTATTACATTAGTAGCTGTTTAGTGGCCGCTTGTACTTGCCATTGCTTTGTCCGGAGCGGCTGGTTTAAAAACTGTTGTTACTTTGCCAGTTGGCTATTTAAAGCATAAACAAAAAGTGTAAACATTCCTTTTGCCTGACAACGAATTAAAAAAGTATTTTGTGCAGTCCAGCTAGTTGGTGCAAAAGAACTGTCAACACAACATATGTACTGACCCTCGACAAGATTTTTAAAAGGTTCGCCCTGCAGTGTTTCATCGAATGCACCCCTACTCCGCCATGTCTGAGAAGTTATTTACTGTTTTGCACTGTGAACGTAACAAATGTGTTCATCTTCTTGTCGGTGTGCGGGCGGCTGAGGCTATTTCTTTGAAATATATGAGTGTCACTTCATGCTCACCAGGTTGTGGCGTGGGCGTTTCCAAGTGCTATGACGTTGGCGCGACGTAGCACCTCGAGGATTGTGGCCTGTGCGTATGGGAGAGCGGGCAGGTCGGCCATGCTGGCGGGCCTATCGCCTTGAGATGCCAAGTGGGTATCCAGCTCCTCCTGCAGGCGCCGTTGGACGTGTGGGTGACGCACCAACAAAAGAATGGACCACTCTAGGGTCGAGGTGACAGTCTCGAGGCCGGCGCTGAAGATGTCCATCAGAACCTGAACCAACTGCTCCTCTGTAAACGAGAAGATGGGAAGAACGGAACGTGTTAGGAGACCAATTAAGGCCTAAATCTCTCGGGAATATGCCAAGTGCACGAATCCTATAATGCTCGGGCCATCTCAATTAGTTGGAGAACTGACACGGAACACCATATACATATCTTGGCCAGTTAAACCAACCTCAACGTAACTGAAGGCCACGTATAACACGCATGTGATGTGTCGCATACTTCGCAAGTACTTCATATACAGGCCATTACTCGATCCTTCATTTATGATAATTATTAATTGTGAGAGGAGAAGGAGGTGAAGTGCAAAGCTGCGCATTCTGCCGCATGAATGCCTTCTGAGAACAGTGTGGAAAGTGCAACCACTACAAGTGCAGTGTTACAGATTTTTCATGCCTTGGAAACTTCAGGCTTGTTCTGTGCGCAGCCCAAAATGAAAATCCTCAATAGGTCCTTGTAACGTGTGTGTGTGAAACGTGATATCACTGGTGGCGCGTATTAACATTAGCCACCCCCGAAACCGGGCCGCGACCTCGCTCCATAACTTAGGAGTGTGGGAGGACATGAAAGTCACGGTGTCAGTATTCTCCTTCAGGTTACACGCGGTGACTCTCGAGGGATATGTAGATCCAATTCCTCACCGGAGAAGTAGGTGTCCTCCCTCTGGATGCCTCTGGCCTTGTCCCTGCGTAGCTGGGCGAGGTATGCGTCCACGATGTCGCGAACGGTGCCATCGACGTAGGACGACCTGTGCGCGTCGGCGATGCGCCTGAAGTAGTCTGCCGTCTGGTGCCGGTTGCGCTTAATGCGCCGGTAGGCCCAGTTGGAGCCGGGGACGTAGCGCAGCGCCGGTATGAAGTTCACGGGCACGGCAAGCGTGAGCAGCCGGAACCCTTCCTCGAAGAGCGCAAGCAGCTGCTCGAACTTGGAGTCGCGCGACGAGTACGTGACGCTCATGAGAAAGGAGCCAAGGATGTTGCTGACGGCGCGCGCGAGAGACCGGCGCACGTGCAGCGAGCTGCCTTCGAATGGACCCAGCGATGACAGGAACTCGCTGATGTGAACCTGCGTGGTTGGGTTTGCACCGGGTCACTCACTTCGGCAAGGACAGGATGGAGTCTCATGCTGAAGCTTCGACAGCTGTAGCATATTGAAAACTTAAAGTGGCTTAGTAAGGGGACCTTCTTCGATGCCGCTCTCAGCGTTAAAGCCTTACCACACGTATACGCGTTGCAGCGTGGCAGTATAGTGTGTGGCCACAGAACACCGATTTGGTGTGGCTTTTAGACTCAACTTCGCGCCCTCTCCCGATAGAGAGAGGGCGCGAAGCTTCGTGTTGCCATGGTATTCTCTAGCCACGCGCTCACGCGCACGCGTGTTCAGGTCTTTAGTCAAGGAGGGACATGTTCGGTGGCAACCGGTGCTGGATAACTGCTCTCTGGTTAATGACGATAGCTGTGGTTATCGCTGGATAGCCTAAACTGCGGCTTTTGCCATTTGGAAGAACATTGGTCAAGGTCGTCGGGTTAACGCTCTTTTTCTTTTTTTTTTTTTGAAGCGTTGAACGTGAACAGCGGTAATAGCAACACACCTGCATTTTCTGTTCAAGTGCCACGCTGCCGGGCCTTCCGTGTCTTGGCACAAAGTCCCTGAACACTCGGTGTAGGAAGGCACGCTGCTCACGCCACAAGGCACCAGCAGAGTTGATGATTCCTGCGGGATAAACGGTGTAATCGCTAAAGTCAGAGTATGAACACACGTGTATTTGCATGTATACAAGACAGAAAATAGAGTTGTAATATACCGTCCGTGTCATTGTCGCAAGCACCTTCGCTCGTGTGGCACGCGATTGACGGCGACATTCCTCCTCGGCCAAACTATTGCCAACATCGTTTAAAAGCTGCCTGTAAATCAACTGCAGCACGAATGCTAAACTGTAGCTAATTGCGTAGCAAAGCAATATTATAATTGACACCGAATCGCAGTGGGCAATACCTTTGGAAATATAGGCAGTCGAACTTTTTGAGGTTGATTACGCTGCGACAACATTGCATAGCACAAAACGATGTGATAGCTCAGTTCTGTTTTCTGCATTTGCATTAAATTGAAAACGAGCGTTTAAAACGTCTATCGATGCCTTTTTCTCATACCTTATGTAAGTTCATAATTGAAGTTAATGGCATGGGGTATACATTAATAAAAGCCCCAGCTTCAGATCTTACAACCTGTGGGGCAGGTCAAGGCAGTATGCTTAAACTGGCTATATATTTTCTGCTTATTTCTTTTACAAACTGAACGTTATTGGCCTGGGCAGTTTGGATAAGTCAAAAAGTAGATTTGTCGTCAACTTCAGATGTGTGAATAAATACATTTGTTAGAATAACATACTCTCCGATACACCACGTTTTGTAAATCAGTTTATCTGACTGTCCTTGAGCCTAGAAAGGAAGGGATACGGTTCAGAGAACTGTCTGTTACTATAGTAAAGCTGTGAAATGCTCCCTAAAGAATTATTGAAAAGTGTAAAAGATCGCACAGCTTCCTCTGTCTCTTCGGCATTACCAAATAATTATCCCAAAGCGCGATGAAACACAATCGGACAGATGACGCAGCTGTGGTTTCCATGCGGTGAATAAATATAATATAAAGCAGAATTCGACTGGATATTCAATACCCTGCCTTGTGTACTGCTTGATGAACTCGTCAATTATTTCAGCAGCGGTATGGCGGGGTCTGCCAAGTTTCAAAATAATTTTGAAAAGCGACGAATAGGGAGCTAGATATAAAAAAGTGTCTATTTCTGACTGTAAAACCGGTATGCACGAGCACTGATGTGGTCTTCAAACGCTTAGAGCATAGGTGACAATGAAGGAGTGTGACTACTGCAGAGTATGAGAAATCCTTGAACACGGGAGTGTCGTTGCTCGCGCCATCGTTCCGACAAGTGGTATTGTCTTCTTCAAGGAGGCAAGAAGACAGAAAAAAGGGCTGTACTCCCGTGTTCAATCTCTTGAAAACGGGAGTGTCACTGGAGTTGACGTTTCGACAGGAACTTCAGGACAGTCCTTTTTTCGTCGCTCGAAGCTTCTGTTTTACCTTGACCTGCTGACAAACCGTAAAATTTGTAGCCAAGCTTGCCGCAACACGAACGACAGCACGCTCCACTCGAAACGCTGAGTGGACAGAGGATTGTGTACGTTAGAATTTGTGTTAAATGTATTACTCGTGGGCTTATTCTCTGATGCATTCTTACGCACGTCTCGTAAGGCAGTTTAGAAAGCGCATGTTAAACGTGCGAAACTTCTGGTTAAAGCGCACCATTGCTAAATGTCATTAAGCGTTATGAAGAGCAGCAGGGGTGCGTTACACTTACATGCATAAACAGTCACTGCTCGTTAGTTTTCAGTGAGGAAAATGCGAATAATGTTTATATACTGACACGAACAATATCGTGGAAATTTTGAAAATTCCTTGGTCGATTGAAGGGTTCCTCGTGTCAAGGTAAAGTGGTGGAACATTCGAGAGAAACTCGCCTGGCTGGCTGTTCAAAGGACGTTCTGTAGGTCTTGAATTTAAATTCCCATCGAATAGTGGACTTTAAGGCTTGACCATCTCAAGCTCGCGACCACGGGAACGGCTGCTGGAATCGTATTGTTCGTACCGGTCAAGTACGGCGGCTATCGGGCTTGGTAGCACGTCGTCGCGGCAGCGACGCCGGACATTCAGCTGCGTGGACGCGGAAGAACAGTCTGGTTCACGTCTGCTCGACTGGGGCGGCCAGCCACGCCCCCCCCGATCGCTCGCCGGCCGCGTCGGCTGTCGCACGCCGCCACCCTCCGAGAAGCCGCCCAACGTGCATGGAACGGTATCGCGCAGAGTGGTGGCATCATCCAGTGGGTCCTCACCGTATCCCTGCAGGAGTTTGGTGAGTTCCGTGTCGGGCCGTCCGGAGAAAGCAGCCTGGCTAAAGGCTTGGCGCACCAGCTTCGGATCGCTGATGACCACGACTCGTTTGGAGCCCAGGAATATCTGGTAGATGGGGCCGTAGGTGACAGCAAGGCCCTGCAGGGTGCGGTGGAACTCCTTGCCCAGGAACGGGAGAAAGCCCACCAGAGGCAACCCCCACGGTCCCGGGGGCAGCGGTAGCTGACTCACGGCTGCGGTCAAGAACCTGCGGCTGACTAGCAGCACGGCGACGAAAACGGCCAGCCATGTGGGCACCGTGACTTCTAACCACGGTGAGAAGAGCAGCAGGGACATGATGACGCGATGCGTGTTTGCCTCGGTCACTACAAACGGCTGCGCGCTCTTTTGCCGCTGCTCTGGGCTGCTTTGACTGCTGCCGCTGATCGGGGGCTTCCGAATGGGGAGGCGGCCCCCTTTTATATAAGCGGGGGACCCCAGGGTCTGAGAGAGGAGGGAAGTCGATGCCCCCCCTGCCAAGGGGGGGTCTCGCCTCCCCGCTGCGCACCGGTCGGCCGCCCGAGTGCCCGCCTTGTTTCCGTTTCTGTGCCGCCGCCTTCCGCCGCAACAAGTGTGCCTTCGAGGTGGGGGCGAGGGAGGCACGCACAGTCGCCGGCCGTTGGCGGTGCGTCCGCGTATGCACGCGATTCCCTCGGCTGGCTTGTGAGCGCGCGCCGTCGCTATCTGATTCTCGCGGCGTTCAATCGGCGGGCGCGTTCGCGTAGGAAGAGGAGGGTGCTCGCATAGGCGGTGGGAGACTCCTCCTGGCAATTTTACTGCGTTTATTGTCCTCTTCTTCTTTCGAGTTTTCATTCTCACTCTTTCCTGAGCTTTGTGGAAACTGATAGCAGGAAACTTCGACTCCGAACCTGTGTTAAGCGCCGTGGTACACACGCACTGCAGTGCTTTGCTCTTGGCGTATAACTGTGCGGTGCCATACGTGCTTGTCGTTGTCAGGTGAGGGGAAAGTTCTCTACGTAATAGTACGGGAATAGTGACACGGGCGTTGAAGCACGTGTAATTTGTTTACTGTCGCGATCGCCGAATATCTGGCGTGCTGCGTTCGTACGCTGCCTTCACGCGCTGTCAGCGACACAGATAATAATACTGTTGTAGGCAGTTATTAGACGCTTCTTCATCACCTGTACATAACCACAATCACATGGCATTCCTCACCTTCATCGTTTGTGGCGATATCTCTTGAGATCGTTCTGTGGCTCGGATGTGACTATTTTGGCCGTGTTGTCCAGGCATAATAAAGGCGTACAAAGCACTACGTCGCACTGTGAAGAAAGCCAGTGAAATTTCTGAGAAGGTGTATTGAAAGTGCATCTAGCAGGGGTGCCACACTGCTTCACTACTGACACTTACCTCGCATACGTATTTGTGAAAGTGTTGTAAAAATCGGGCACATTCTTCCAATAGGACGGCAATCTTTTAATTGTAGTCCTCGGAATACCGTCCTCGTGTAGTCCTCATCGTGTGCATTCTTGGACGATATCGTAGTCTTCAGGTATAATACACAAAACCAGTGAGAAGCCAGTGGTCCGGCACTTGTAGATCGGTGTCGCATTTTTCAGAGCCAAGTGGAACGAGCCGATTCTACTCGCCAAAAGTGCACTAACGAACACGGTGCGTCTGTGGTCAGGTTCTTATGAATCACTTTTTTTTTTTCAAAGACGCAATGTTAGCCCATCTTCTGTTCTCGTTTCCAAGCATGGAACTAGTCTTCACGGTCGAAGGTCATCCTCAGAGATGCTTTCAGTGAATCTGAGCTTGCCATTCCGTGCATCCGCGTTTTCGTGTATACGGACGCTCATGCAGTTTACCATTCCTCGCCTCCTGTAGCAAGTGCTCATATGCGGCAGTGTGCGCCTTTGTTCAACACTGCTGGAACGAATGAGTGGCTTGCGCCGCTGTCATTGAGCCGGCGGAAATAACAAAAAGTAACAAACACACAAGTATCAAGCCTCAATCCGTGACACGGGTCAGGGGTGTGTGCTGCATACGGCGTCATTGAAGGGTACTGGCGGTCATTACCAAAAGCGTCCGGGCAGTAAGGCGAGCCAAGAGGTAATGTTGCAGTACTGGTGTCAGCGTGTCACTCTTATGAGGTTCACCCCCTTCCTCTTCCGGCTGTTCGTTTTCTCTTTTATTGTTTCTTTTTTTTCTTACTTGGCGCAGCCGTTACACAGCGGTGGCGGGTTGCTTTGTAGGGCGCGACTCCTAAATACGCTCACTGGAGGCGTTTGTTGCTTGCACCGGTTCCGTGGGGGTGTAGGACGCGTGCATACGTGAGCCTCGTTGCACACTTCCCTGGAAAAGTACCGTGCGGCCAGTGGAAAAGGCATGCCGGCCCCCTGGCTGCCGCTGCTGGGCGAAGCAACCTTGGAGCAGCGGACGCCTCACTTTCGTTCCCGATTGGAGCCGCTGCATCCATTTCTCCCGCGCGTTCATTCGCTCGCCGTTTTTATCATTCGCAGCGTTCGCCTTGGGCGCTTCCTTCCGTATGCGCGCACGTAGATATGCGAAGTGTGAAAAAAAAAGACGTTATAATTCTGGGAAAAAAAGTGTTTCTTTGGCGCAGTTGGAAAAATTGGCCAAAATTTTTGCGTGTGAAAACGTACAGAAGAAAAAAAAAAGCTTAGGCAACACCGAGCGTTAGCAAGCCGTGTGCAAGCGGACTCCGCAATGGTTGAACCAATTTCCGACGTGCGGATGCACTTCATGGTCGGGGAGATCATTGGCGGGAAACGGGGACTCGCGGTAGCTACGCTTTTCCCAATGAGCTTTTCCCAGGAAGAAAGCTACAGGTGAAGGCAGCGACACCGACTCCTAATAAGAATTTGAACTTCA
Organism: Rhipicephalus annulatus; assembly: GCA_013436015.1. Classification (NCBI taxonomy): domain Eukaryota; kingdom Metazoa; phylum Arthropoda; class Arachnida; order Ixodida; family Ixodidae; genus Rhipicephalus; species Rhipicephalus annulatus. Next base: position 192,886 of record WOVY01001223.1, read on the forward strand.
TCATCTCACCATCTTCACCAATGTTCTCGTTAGTCGAAGCCACGACGAAATAGATTTTTCTGGGTTCTTTATTATAACTGCAGTAACGATTCTAGGAAGCCGCAACCATTCGCAGAGAGCTAAATGAGTTCGCGTTTATGCTACCGGCCTGCCTTCGATCTGTTAAATGCCGTATTCATTTGTGAAAAAAAAGAAATCATTTTATTTCTGTTATTCACACAATGAAAGTTATCGCTTTTGACATTTGGCAATGAACTATTGTCATCGAAAATTTGTTATTTTCCTTTTTTCGAAAATTTCGCAAAATTTCGTGAAAAAAGAACAAGTTTTCTTTTCAATTGCTTAAAATTTCTGGAAATTGTACATCTCTACCCACACGATATTGCGAGGTTATATTGATTCATTCAGCCGGGAGAACCCGAATTTTTGAACTGCAGCTTTACGCCTGGTCTATAGTTACTGGGAAGACGACGTAGCTGCAACCACTTCTAGATATATAGCTGCGTGAAATGGAGTGTGCTAGTAAAGACGGACACCCTATTCACAGTCGAGGAATATGGTGCAGACAATAAATTTGACATCACTGGTGTGGGCATGGCTGGACAAAGTGCAAAATTTATTGATCACGAGTACTCAATCCTTGAGGATAATCTCGTTATATCTTAGTATAATTTCTGACAAGGAGAGCCGGTTGGTGAAATTTCGGGCCTTCTTAATTGTTGCAAGAAATAGTATCAGAAGAAGCCTTAGGGGAGTTTTTCATAGTTTTTTTTTCTATTTGCCAGTAGGTTTTATTCGCATATGTTCAATGATTCTATCGTGTTGACGCTGCAGTGAATATATATCATGACAGAACTCCGGTCGAAACGTGGATGAAACCTTTGTTATCTTCTTGCTGTATACTCAAGATTTTCTATTCACATATACAATGAGAAGAAGCTTCACGTATCTTCGAGGAAAACTTTTACACGAGCCGGAACATGGCCGATGACAGTGTTTAGTAGCGTTCAACAGGCAAAGTTGTGACCATATGGTAAGACCACCTTTCGGCTGTCTTACCTTAGAATGAGGCATTGAGTGATGAATTAGGCAAGCGTGACGATTAAGGTGTAGTGGGCAGTGTGCTTCGCGTCCGCGAAAGAAGAGACAGAGAAGCTCGGACATCATGGGTGTGACATCACCTTAGTCACCCGACAAATAAATGTTTGTTTGTTTTGAGGCTTCATTAATACGCCGTACGTCAAAAGGCACCTGCAAAAAAAAAATACTGTACAGATTTTGTACCACAGGCGGGGAGGTAGCTCGTGGCGATCATATGTAGAGGATGTCAACCGCTCTAAACGACGTGATTGGTGGCCGGCTAGGTGTAGAACCGATTTTCGAAAGTGGTTCGAGCTCGCGTAGCAGACAAAAAAATCCAAAGAAAATATAGGAGATGTTATTTGTATGAATTACGAAGTTAACCTTAAGGAAGGGAGGTGGACAAAAGGTAATTTTCTACTGGCAGAGGCAGAACCTTTAACCTAAAATAACGCTTCTGGCGCTGTAAGCATAGAATGTAATATTCCAAGGTCGCAGGTTTCGTCTTTGCCTTCGGCAAGTTATGTTATCTTCCAGTTTACTTCCTTTACACTTGCGTCATATTTATTAGAAAATGATAACCCCTATACTTTCTTTGGATTTATTGTCTGTTAGTTCTAAGTAATGCACTTAACAATGAAGGCACGAGCCCGTAAGATTTCCCTTATTTCGTAGGTTTCCGTTGGAAACGTGACCTGTAGTTTTGTTAATAAGATGGCGAATGTCCGTGCGTCACGATTCGTTGACATCAGCACTTGCGGGCGCTTCTAGCTAGTGAAGAGAGTGTGATAAAGAGAATGGAAAGATGGTAGGTCTACCAGGTTGCACCAGAGGCTTGTTACCCTATACAGGGGTGGGTGAGTTCTGATGATGAATAGAATGCGTGATGCGATTTCGCTCTTTATGTCAATACGTGCTTGCATCTTCGACGAGAATGCAAAATAACTTTACCGCTGCAGTGAAGATGAGGAATCTTCAGATCCTCACCTCATGACAAATTTCTGAATTTGAATGTACTAAAAATTTGGACCTTAATAATTGGGAACTTGCGGCTTAGTTGAAGTTGCATTAACTCGGTATAAGGGTAGACTTATTAATGCAGCGGAGCATATTGAACAAAAAAACTACAACCTCAATAAAGACGGCGTTATGGTCGTTCAAATGTTCTTGCATGGCTTCCGCCGCTAAATGCCGCGGAGATTCTGTAGCTGCTGATTTCTATACGAGACGCCAACTAAAGGACGTTTCTGTTGACCGAAATGCAATCTCCGACTCCGAGTTCAAGGCAGTGCAGTCTTGCAGGTTGCCGCCAACCGATAACGCTGGCATGCTCGCTGTTCGCCTCGTTTTAATGTTGTCTTTGAACGTACTACTCGAAACGGGGACAAATTTAGCCGCGTAAAGGACGTGCTTCATGAAGCGAGACTGTTCCGCGAAATGAGCCACAGTGACATATCTCGCTAGTCACATAAACACGGAGCCACTTTGAAACGCTTTAGTTAGCATCGTGTAAACATACTACATTGACTCAGAGATTTCGATTTTCACTGTATGGTCTTTATCTTGACCGGGTTGTGGTCTTGCGCAACATTTGAGAGCTCAAGTTTCACGGACTAGAAGATAATTCACGCCGCTGTTAAACTATAGCTACGAGTAAGTCTGCGATGGTGGATTGTGCAGAATTTCCTATACCATGCATACCGAAAAACATTAGACAAAAGTAAATATTCCTTTTCAGAAAAAAAGATATGCTGGATAAATGTAAATCGACTGAATATATATATATATATATATATATATATATATATATATATATATATATATATATATATATATATGCTTACATTAAAGCGGCCTGCACAACGACAACAGGCAGTACGCATTGTTATACGGTGTGGTGCTCACTACGCAAAGAAAAGAAGGGGGACAGTCTGCGCTCTGATCAGAGAGATTAGTAAAAATATTAAGACACAGCAAACGTATTAATGACTTTTGTAGAAATGTGCAAGGGAAGCAAGATGTACAGCATGGTCCACTGTTAAAGAGAAGGCTCGACTGCACATGTGCAACCATCAATATTCCTGGCCCTCTAAGAGCAAGTGCTTTAAGCAACAATCTTTATGCAAGCCTATAGTCTGTCAAGAGGAGTCTGAACTTTCAACCACCACTAGCCTTATGCATATCTAAGCCGCTATGATTCCGTAAGATGGCGAATTATAAACATGCTGCTCACGCAGGTGTTCCCTTTAACAGTGTACCCGTCTGTACATAATGTCCTCTTTTTCATATGATGGGAAGGAACCTAGAGATGCTAGCTTGTAAGTTTGCAGGAGGCTTTAAACTGGAAGTTGTAAACAGGAAGTGCAGAGCGAAATTTTGATTAGGAAGGCACAAAGTACTGCGCTAGTAATGTTTGTGCTTGCGCAACGCCACTGGAAACGAGTCACGTGTCAGAAAGTGTGATGGTCATGAGGCGAAGGCTTGATTGTAGTGGAAACTACGAGCGCCCTTCAAAAATCCTGCCGAGGCCAGTGTAATATGAGAGACACATAGAGGTACGTGCACAGTTTGATACATGTTTTATTACAGCACCGCGTTCTTTAGAAGTAGCACGTCGCAGTCAGCTTGTGAGATATTGCGATGACACGATGATGTCACGGTCATCTTCAGTCAAAATAAGCAAGTCTAAGCATCCTGAATAATACCGCTGAATGAATGAATGAATGAATGAACAACTTTATTTATCCCTTGTTAAAGGGAAGGGGGCAACAGGAAAGGGTGTGGTGGGGATGAACTACTTGAAGTAGTCCTCCTCTACCCTCTCAGCCCACTCCAGGATGGCCTCCTGGATAGCGGGCCTCGAGCTGCGCAAGGCAGCCTCCCACTGCTCCTCACTAGAAATTAGGCGTTTCAGGAATGGGGGAAGAGGGTGCTTAGGGCAGCGCCACATGATGTGGTTCAAGTCTGCTGTGGAAGAGGCACAAAATTTACATGAGGGGGAAGGGTAACAGGATGGATGAATGCGGTGTAGGAGGTAAGGCGAAAGAAAGGTGCGAGTCTGCAGCTGTCGCCACAGAATTTCGCACCTGCGTGAAGATTTGCGCGTGAGTGGCGGGAAGGTTAATCGCTCTAAACGGTAGTGTGTGCAAATATCGTGGAATGAAATAAGGCGATCCCGCGCTGTAAATGGCGCCTCATCCGTAGCGAATTGCGACACATCGGATGCGTGTGCCCGGACTGTGAATCCTCGGGCACTCGCATGAGCCGCCTCGTTTCCGGCAAGGCCCGCATGCGCGGGAGTCCAGATTAGTGCTACAAGTCGATCAAGGGGATGACGCAAAAGTAGGGAAAGGGCTGGCCTAGAAACCCTGCCCGCTCCGAAATTATATATAGCTGTTTTGGAGTCACTGATTATAACGGATGAACTAGGTATTGTCAGGGCCAGGGCTATGGCCGCCTCTTCCGCTTCCTCCGAAGAAGAAGCAAGAACGGAGGCGGCCGCAGCGACCTGGCCGTGAGAGTTGATTACCGATATTGCATAATGATGCCTGTTACCGTAATCGGCGGCGTCAACATAGAGCACATCATTGGAGGAGGAGAATTGTTTTTTGAGGGCCCTCGCGCGCTGCATCCTGCGCTGTTTCTGGTGCTCAGGGTGCATGTTTTTTGGAAGTGGTGGAATGTATAGGTTCTCGTGTATGTGGTGTGGAATGGTGTACTTGACCTTAGTGATGGATGCCGGAGTGACAGAAAGGGTTTGTAGAATGTGTCGGCCTGTCACGGTGTTAGAAAGTCTGTTATACTGAGATGCAATATGGGCTTCTCCTAGTTCAGCAAGGGTGTTGAAGGTGCCAGTACGCATAAGCCTTTCAGTGGAGGTCCGTATAGGCACCCCTAAAGCGAACTTATACGCTTTGCGTAAAAGGATGTCTATCTGGTCGGATTCTGATTTAAGAAAGTGTAGGTAAGGCGTTGTAAAAGTTATTTTACTGATAACGAAGGCTTGGACCAAGCGGAGGAGTTCGGCCTCCTTTAGTCCGCCATGTTTATTACTGACCCGACCCAAAAGTCGCAAGGTATGATCAACGGTGGTGTGAAGTGTCTTTAGTGTGTATGTGTTGAGCCGATTGCTTTGAATGTGTAAACCGAGCACGCGGATCCTATCCACTCGAGTAACTGGTACGTCATCTAGAATTACCTGTATATTGGATATGTGTTTTACGCCCCCTCTGTGAGATGGTAGGAGAAGTAGCTGAGATTTCTGTGGGGAACATGAAAGATTCATAGACCCTGTAAGTGCCACAACCGTATTTGCCGCAGCTTGCAGGGTGTCTTGAATCTCTCCATCGGAGCCGCCAGTCATCCAAAGAGTGATGTCGTCGGCGTAGAGTGAAAACTTGAGGTCAGGGATAGATCTCAATGCTTGCGCCAACGGCATCATAGAGACATTAAAAAGAAACGGTGACAGCACAGACCCTTGGGGCGTGCCGTAACTTCCCAAAGCGTAAGACTGAGATTGATCTGCGCCTATGTGTATGGTTGCGGTACGGTTGGCTAAAAAAGTAGCTATATAGTTATATGTCTTTGCGCCAACCCCTATGAGATTAAGCTCGCGGAGGATGGCGGAATGAGCAACGTTGTTGAAAGCTCCATGGATGTCCAGACTCAAGATTGCTTGCGTATCTAGGCTGCTGTTGGGTGTAATGATATCATGCTTCAGTCGAAGCATGACATCTTGACATGACAGAGATTTTCGAAAACCCACCATTTCTGGTGGATAAACATTGTTGTCTTCCATGTATTTATTCAGACGGTTGAGTATAACGTGTTCAAGCGTTTTACCAAGACAAGAGGTTAGTGAAATAGGCCTGAGATTGGAAGTGTTCACTGGTTTGTTTTGCTTTGGAATGAAAATTACCCTGGCATCCTTCCAGGAACTTGGAAGGGTGCCAGTGTCAAAGCAATACCGCTGAAACTTTACGCCTGCGTTCAAAAGACGCTTCACTGCCCTTTTAGCTTTTGCCGAAAGCAACCACGGCCAGCGCCTACCACTCGAGCAGGTCCTGTACCGATCGGGACGTTCCTTCTAAGGAGGCAAGTGGCGGCGTTGTGCCGTCAAATGCAGCCGAATGCTTTTTGTCGGTCAGATCGGTTGGCCCGGCCAACGGCGGCCGGCTGACCGGCCGCGCTTTCTGGAGCGGTTTGCATTGCGCGGCCGCAACAAGGGCGCAGTTGCACTGTCCCGGTGCAAGGACCTCGCTCCCTCCCACCCTCTCGGCTTCACCGCACGGGCCGGTTGCTCGCCACCACAGCCCGTTTGCCTCATCGAGCTCGCTTTTTTTCGGGGCTCCACGGCTGTTCCCTCTTCCTTGTTTCCGGACGGAAGAGGAAACGTCGTCCGCATCGCGACCAAAGAGGGTGTGTGGACACGCTGCCTCTCGAATAAGGCAGCGTTTCTCTTTCTTGTTTTCTTATTCGTACGAGGAGGTGTGTGTGTATAAGCGCTTTTTTGCCTCTTACCGGGGGCCCTACCCTCTCCTTACGAAGCTCTCGTCGGCTGTACGATCAGCTGAGCGAGGAAAGGCGCGTACGGATCGGTCAACGACCCCGACTTCGTGTACGGCGCGTGTGTACTGCTGCAGTACGAGGCCGTTTGGATGGGACGAATTTGGCTGCATTTTTAAGACATCGGACAGGTCCTGGCAGCATCCCTTTTTAGTCGGCCAATGGGCCGCTCGCGCTTAATCAAGAGAGCCCCGTGTCCACCTTCGGTTATTTTTAATTCTTCGCTCCTGTTGCTTATAGTAAGGACAACTTAATTATGACAAGGCACCCGGCTTCATGTTCTACAGGAATGAATACGAGGCAAACTTCTAGAAATGCCGTAACGAAAATAACATGGGAGAGGCCTTTGTCCTGCCGTGGACGTAGTCAGGATGGTGATGATGATGATGAATTTGATGCAGACAATCTCGATGGATGTAGCAAAGACTGCCGCCTCTTGAACTGACAGACGTCCTTGTCCCGTACTCTTACATTTCATGTGCGTTTCATACAGTGAACGCACTTAAAGAGTTGGTCTCATTGAACTGAACACAACGCTTGTTGACTGATACGGCGTGCTGTGCTTGTGGTGTCTTTGTATGTACCACGTGCTGGATATCGAAACTAGAGAGAAGTTCTGGGGACGATCGAGATTTGTACATACTTATAAAACCATTGAACAGGGGTTGTCACTAGAAAGCATGTTTCCGCTTGTTGCACACGACACAGTGTCCCTGCTGCCTCATGAGTGTATCTCCCTTCGTCAAAATATGCAGAGCCAAGGTATCGACTGGTGGACTTGTCTTCGTCAAGCCAGCAAGTTTCTTGACGAAGTCCACAGTCGACGAAGTCCGCGCAACCAAGCCTACGAAGTACTTTCGTGGAAATGGTTGCCACTATACATGCGATGTATATAGTGAACGTTTATGCCAAGCTTCGTGTGATCGAAAGCAATATGATGACCCTCTACCGACTTATGTGCCTTTTATAGCAAGTGCGCTGAATTGCGACACCAAAGCAGTAACTTTTGCATGGCGTTTACAAACCAGCATATAATGACTATTCTCAAGACAGATGCTTGGGCTAGCGCTCTTTTTTGTCCTTGCCTCTTCTTCCGTAGTTAAGCCGTACGAGTAGTTATAACTACTCGTAGTCTTGCGCTGTGCAAATATGTTGAGGCAATTCTCAACAACGTTAAATGTTCATCGATTGTACAGTTGCAAAGAAAGATGAGTCACTGGAAATCCACTAATGTAGGCGATTTCTCGAGTAGTCAAGTGCTCTGTATATTGAGGGGGCTGACGATTATCTATCCAGCCTTTAGTGGTCTGTGAAGCATTTCAATCAGATTATACAGGTTATCCAGCCGGTCTGAGAACTGGCTAACCTTCCTGTCCTCCCTCTTTCAATCCTCCTCCGTTCCCATCAATCACATTAAAAAATCGAAGGCTTAATCTCGTGCAGAGCAGAGCTTTCAATGATAGAGCTCTACCGTTTTTTTTTTGTCGAATCGGTTGGCCCAGTTTTAGCGACTCTGTTATGTGGAACGCTGACACTTTCTGGTGATGGGTTGACTTTAACCCTCGCGAACTGCGCGGCTTCATTCGGATTCGACAATTCCACCCACTCCTGAAGGTAATGTATCACTGTTTCTTCTTCTTGCGAGGTATTATTGAAACTTGGACACCGAGAAACTATTTATTTAGCCTCAAAACGTTGAGCGCCAGCAATGAACTCTTCTGAGTGAATGCAGAACTCAATTTTGTTGTTGTAGTTTCTCTCAGACTAATCCTGCTCAGACATTAAGAGTTCTGAGCAACGCCTGAGCGAGACTATTGTGTTGACGATCAACACACACAGCCTTTACCGATAAACGTTTCCGATCAGTCTTTCCGGCAAGATTTCAGTCAGATACCTCGATGTCATAGTATCTTATAGGAGATTCCCGGACTCTAGTTCTCATGATTTATAAGTTATAACACTTCTTGTGATTCAAACAGTAACGACACATCCTTCATGTAGAGTAATTCAGCGCTCAATGCAAAGTGTAACGTACGGCTTTAGGGAAACTCCAGCTTTGACACCGTGTGAGAATATGCATATCCACTAGAATTATTCGGTTGAAAAGTTTTAGAGAGAGCTGAGTGTTCATCAAGATCCGTATTTTTGTGATGCCGCAGCACAGATGACCCACATACTCAGGTATCTGAGCTTTGAAGGTTTTACTGAGATTCAGTTAATGACAGCTGGCGTACTCTTCTTGGTGACTCACGAACCTTAGTGGACGGTGTTTGTTTGGTTTCAATGTTAACTTAATCGACGCCACTTACTTTTGGATGCAATCCACCACCACATTACTCGTAGTCTTATTAACTTCAGCGAGATTCCAGGCACGACAACTTGGAATTTCACGTAATGAAGGAACCTTGTCTTTCAGCGTTGTGAGAGATTGATCAGAGTGAAACAAAGAACAGACAAATTCCTAAGCAAGACTTTGCATTTAGTTCCTGGCCTATGAGTGACGGAAATCGGCGTTTTTTTTTTCTTCACTTTTACACGCGTGCAATTACTCTTCAGGTACATCCCTACTGTTGATATGCGCCGAGCGCGCCACGTATATTGCTACATTCCATTGCAATCCACGCAAACAAGTTTAAGCGACTGGATCGTTGTATGTTTGTCGGGGACATGCCCATTTACTCTGCTCTCTCCTTTCGGTCGTCGTTTTATGCTATAATACCATAGTTTTTTTGGTCGGTACATATGCCCATGGTTGCATTAGCGGTGCGAGGCCCTCGGAGTCTGTCTTCAACATAATCACCCAGGGACATTGAGCTGCCACCTTGGAGTAACGATAATGTCCTCCATTTCATGCACCTGGATGTGTACAAAGGAATAGACCTCACTTTTATACAATCTGTCTCACTGAGTCACTGCCTCTTCTAGACGTTTGCTTCTCTGCACTATCCCGTTCCTGCAAGGTTGGCTCGTCTACAAACGCGACTGTTTGTGTAGAGACAGGGTTGCGTACCCTCGAAGGTTGCGTTCACCCGCAAGGGTACAGTTTGGCGTAACCAGGCAATCCGATTAGCGCCGCCAAAGGACACGCGCGTGAATCACCGCTCCGCGAGGCCACGCGCTGGTGTGCCGGCGCAGAACGCGGCAGGCGGGTTTCAGCGGGAACTGGCGGCTGATCTCCCGTCGCTGCGGGCGACGCGCGTGACCGCTGCCGCAACCTACACTGCAAGCAGTGCACTCTGAACGGCCGCCAAAACGATTTAGTTCCTCGCAGCACTGTCGGCACAGAGCGAGTAACTTCGGGCGTGCGTGTGTTCTCCCAGATAGACGTTAGAAATGCTTGTCAAAGTATATAGTGTGAAGAATCCACGGCACTAGAGAGGGACTGGAATGGACATTTGTGGATGCGTGGCGTAACCCTCTGAATTTCATGAATACTTCACGAGGACTATTGTCATGAGTGAAAAAAAAATAGGTTGCGAGTATAGACAGAGACGATAATCCCTCGTGTAGTTCGCCTACCGCTGACTTAAGCACTGTGTACTAGACAAGCCGTCTGCAGGAAAGATCCAGGAAGTGGCGAATACAGAAAATCTTAGGCATTACACAATCCAAAGTTCGCTCTCCGCGTTCTTATTCGCTGTCTTCGAGCACATCCTTCACGCCCGTACGTCCTCGCTGTGCACGCAACTCTGTTGGCACCGAGACCTGAGCTGGCAGCAAGTGACGCCTGCGCGCAGGCAGACCCGTTAAGCCCTCCCCCTCCCGACAACCGCTTCGCTTGTGACGCAAGGGGCGCACTTTCGCTTTCGCCGTAAGCCAAGGCCGGCAGCGGGTTGAACGGTCGCCATGCGGGCCACCGGGCCGCTTCGGGCGAAGCGAGAGGGCCGGCCCGCGCACTCGCCCCAGCCACTTCAGCCGCGGCTGCCGGGGGCACTGACATTGGTGGCTGCGTCCTTTCTTTGACTTTTTTCTCGCCGCTTGTATCTCGATTGGGTCGTCGGGGGTGCACCCGCTCTTAAACGTTGCCGTGTGGAGGTACGCAACTGGTAATATGGGAGCAAGGAAGGACGAAAACGCGATTATGAACGGGGCTGAAGATTCGTGCGGGACATGTAGATTGAGAACCCTCTCCAGCCATCTGCGACGCGGACCCATCACCCCGCTTTATAATCTCCCGTTCTCCTTGAGCGACTCGACCGCAGTAAAGGCTCTGGCCGTTTGAGCACTGCACCCGTCACGCGCGCCGCCGTCTGCATACATACATGCTTCGGCTGCATTCAGGGACCGACAGGTAATAACTTCCAGAAAGGGCCGTCTATAGGCGCCGTAAATTACTCTGCCGAGAAGTCCCACCACAAAGGGCCGTGTGGCGTGATGGCTTCTCGCGGTGGTCCTCAGCCACTCTTCACTCTCAATGTCATCGCTCAATTAGGATTTGTCCTCGATCGAATCTGTATAACTTTTCATGCATGCACTCACAATTAGGAATAACATTTGAAGTAATATAAGAGATGAGCTCAGACAAGCTTGATTCGAATGCACAGCTCTGTTTTTTTTTGTTCTCGCTTTTGTAGCAGTTCGGTGAAGCAGAACATAGTATACGTTATTAGATGGCACCTTCGATTATTCAACCATAATCTCGGGTATCTATCTATCTATCTATCTATCTATCTATCTATCTATCTATCTATCTATCTATCTATCTATCTTCTATCTATCTATCTATCTATCTATCTATCTACTATCTATCTATCTATCTATCTATCTATCTATCTATCTATCTGCCTGTCTTTGTCTGTCGTCTGTCTGTCTGTCTGTCTGTCTGTCTGTCTGTCTGTCTGTCTGTCTGTCTGTCTGTCTGTCTGTCTGTCGTCTGTCTGCTGTCTGTCTGTCTGTCTGTCTGTCTGCTGTCTGTCTGTCTGTCTGTCTGTCCTGTCTGTCTGTCTGTCTGTTCTGTCTGTCTGTCTGTCTGTCTGTCTGTCTGTCTGTCTGTCTGTCTGTCTGTCTGTCTGTCTGTCTGTCTGTCTGTCTGGCTGTCTGTCTGTCTGTCTGTCGTGTCTGTCTGTCTGTCTGTCTGTCTGTCTGTCTGTCTGTCTGTCTGTCTGTCTGTCTGTCTGTCTGTCTGTCTGTCTGTCTGTTCCGTCTGTCTGTCCCGTCTGTCCTGTACGTCTGTCGTCCGTCCGTCCGTCCGTCCGTCCGTCCGTCCAGTCCGTCCGTCCGTCCGTCCGTCGTGTCTGTCTGTCTGTCTGTCTGTCTGTCTGTCTGTCTGTCTGTCTGTCTGTCTGTCTGTCTGTCCGTCCGTCCGTCCGTCCGTCCGTCCGTCCGTCCGTCCGTCCGTCCGTCCGTCTGTCTGTCTGTCTAGTCTGTCTGTCTGTCTGTCTGTCTGTTTGCACCTTAGCTGGTTGGTTTGTCAGATAGCTGGTCAGTCAGCGTGCACTCAGTAGGTATGTACTGCTACCTCTAACAATGTGGTGTCTGATAGCGCTTTTCCTAAGCAGACGTGAAAAACCGGTGAGTCAGGATATTTACAATCGCGATTCAGTAAGTATCAAAAGTAATTTGTCACAAGTACTAAGGAACGAATGCTCCTGTTACTACAGCGCACGGAATTATCATTGCAGATGTCCGAGAAGCGCACTTTTCTCCACCCACATCACTTCTCTGCATCTGAGAGAGCTGTACGTCCCTTCCAGAAGAGCTGTGACACTTCTATAGTATAGCCCTAATGATGCGCATGAAAGGGTGCAAACAAATAGACTGAACGCCAAGAGCCCATAGGATTCAGCTCAATTCTAACCGTGACGGTCCAGGTAAAGAGTCCGTCAGAAATAAACTTAATCTTTCTCTCATCGATGGACCACTGAGGGTGTGCCACTTCTCGCAAAGGCTCAGCTAACATTTCTGACGCCGACTTCAGTAAATCTAGACTTGCGTGAGTGTGTGCCTGTCCTCGATAAATGGAAGTGCGAAAAAGAAGTCTGACTACGGTGCGCGCGACTGGACACGCCCGCCTAACTTATGATGTGCGCGTTTATATAGAGAGAACAATGATAGACAACACAAGGATGACTAGAGGCCGGATTTTGCAGGCACTGAAAATCACGTTCTAGGTGCCGAAAATAAGCAGACAAAAGACAGTTTTAGGCCCCCAAAGTCGTAAATATAGGCGCAATAAACTTTTTGAAAAATTCGAATATCCGAAAAGAGACGTGTGTGAGCTGCGTGTACGTCAGTAAAGCAATAAAAAAAGAATAGTTTATGATGCCACAAAGCTGGCATGATTTAGCATAGCTATGCTAAATTGCCCCCTTTCCTGCACGGTTTGCAGAATGTGGTCTCTTTTTTACGGCGAAAGCTGTTATAAGATCACAACTTGGGTCACGTGGGGCGTCTTAGTTGTCCGCCGCCGCCGGTGTCCGTAACCACTACCGCACCAAAATAAAAAAAACAATCTAGTGCTAAGGACACAGTGGTTCTCGAACCAGGGTCTGCCACGTGCCAGCCAAGTGTGCTAACACTGAGCTACGCCGGTGCTTGGGTCTTGTTCGCAAACTTGCCTTAGGCAGGCTTGATGTCGGGAAAGTAATCGCGTTGTTATTATTAAAGCGTTTTAGAATAGCAAAAGAACGACCAGGCGTCACAAAATACGAATAGCGTAACGAGTGGGTGGTCTAAGGCTCCATTATAAAAAGCTTGTTCTTGATCACCTATTAATAGTGGCGCATACCCACTTCAGCCATAATTCCTCATCGTCGTCAGCCACTGCATGAACAATTGGCACAAAATTCCTTGCAAGCGTTTAGTGGATGCCATGCTTCTCAGAAAAATGGCGAAAAACACTATAGCGAAAGCCGGCTTACTAAACCCAGAAATAATTATTATTGATGCCGTTGTGGGTATACCTCAGCAAGTGTGCTTGCAGCAGTTACCCAATGAATGTTTAGAAGAGGCTGTGAAAGGCCGCTCTTGCTTCCGCTGTGACTGTGCTGAGCCTTCCGCGCAAGCCTGGCGTTTTTAACATTTCTTAGCGAACTTCCGTGACTTTGGGCGTATCTATCTATCTATCTATCTATCTATCTATCTATCTATCTATCTATCTATCTATCTATCTATCTATCTATCTATCTATCTATCTATCTATCTATCTATCTATCTATCTATCTATCTATCTATCTATCTATCTATCTATCTATCTATCTATCTATCTATCTATCTATCTATCTATCTATCTATCTATCTATCTATCTATCTATCTATCTATCTATCTATCTATCTATCTATCTATCTATCTATCTATCTATCTATCTATCTATCTATCTATCTATCTATCTATCTATCTAGCCGCCTACTACTTTTAGCTCTCCTGGCCGTTTCGATATTGCTGTCAATACCAAGCTTGGTATGACATAACATGACTGTATGGAGAGCATATTTGTCTAGTAATAACATGAAAATCATGACATGTATCTCATGAATGTCATGATTTACATTTCATGGTCCTGCAGCTCTTGCAGTGGTTTCGTTCACATGGCATGTTGCAAAACTGGTATGGTATGACATAATTGCATGCCGAACACAAGTGACCCACCCTAACATGAAAATCATGACAAGCGTGTCATGTAACGACATGACTACATGCCATGCTCATGATGCACTCGTCGCCGTTTCTCTAGCGTCACATATACTAAATTTGGTATTACGGTACGTGAACGGATAACGAAGGTATGTGACGACTGATGCAAACATGATAATCATTAGATGCGTGTCATGTAACAACAAGATTACATGCCACGCTCACGATGCACTCGCAGCCGTTTCGCTAGCTTCACTTATACCAAATTTGGTGTTACGTTACGTGAATGGATGACGAAGGTATGTGAATGATGCAAACATGATAATCATGAGATGCGTGTCATGTAACAACGTGATTACATGCCACGCTTATGATGCGCTGGTGGCCTTTGCGCTAGCTTCACTTATACCAAACTTGGTATTACGGCACGTGAATCAATAACGAAGGTATGATACTGGTGCAAACACGATAAACGTGTGATGCGTGTCATGTAACAACATGACTACATGCTACGCCCATGATGCGCTCGGGGCCGTTTCGCTATATCTTCACCTCTACCGAAATCGGTATTACGCGACACTAATGGACGACATAGGTAAATGACGCATAACATGATAATGATGAAATGCGTGTCATGTATCCCGGCTGTGGCGGCTGCATTTCCGATGGAGGCGGAAATGTTGTAGGCCCGTGTGCTCAGATTTGGGTGCACGTTAAAGAACCCCAGGTGGTCTAAATTTCCGGAGCCCTCCACTACGGCGTCTCTCATAATCATATAGTGGTTTTGGGACGTTAAACCCCACATCAATCAAATGCGTGTCATGTAACAAAATGGCTACATGCCACACTCATGATGCGCTCGCGGCCGTTTCGCTAGCTGCACATATGCCAAATTTTGCATTATGTGACGTCAATGGATGCGAAGGTATGTGACTGGCGCAAACACGATAATCATTAGATGCGTGTCATGTGAGAACATGACTACATACCACATGCAAGGCGCCAATACATTTCAACGTGACGCGGTGCGAGTGCTCACCGGCGTTCATTTCGTCGCGTCACGCAGGCGTTGCCACGTCAGGCGCCGGTCTCGCCATATACTCGCAGGCGCGAGCCGCGCTGCGTTGCTTTGATACATGCGGGTTTCAGGGCGTCCGGCGTCCTTCCGTCACGAAAAGAGGGAGACGTAGAGCTGTCTGGGTCGGTGCGAAATGCAGCACGTCGCATTTCGCGCCGGTTGCCGTCGGGCCGCGCCGCGGGACGCTGGTCGCACCGCCGTCACGCCTGGCGTCAGACTATAGAGTGCTCGCGCTGAAATCTCCCGGATTCAGAATCCTTGAAGTTGGCATGCAGCTATGCAGAATGTTCTTATAGCCAAGTATTGGCCGGGCTCAATAATAATAATAATAATAATAATAATAATAATAATAATAATAATAATAATAATAATAATAATAATATAATAATAATAATAATAATAATAATAATAATAATAATATATTATTATTATTATTATTATTATTATTATTATTATTATTACTTCAAATCAGGCGAGGTGTGAGACTAATCTGGTGCCATTACGTTAGCGTTCGTGTTCTCGTCGTTCTCGCGTCGTGCTGGCGCCAGCCCTGACAACGCTTGGCGTATGTTCGGTGCATCGTCCCTTACTGCAGTTCCAGAGGTGCGAATATATGTATCGCGGCAAGGATTGGTGATTTGCGTCAGCCGCTCCACACGACGTGCGCGCATATCGGCTCCTTGCAGTCGAGCTTTCCTGTGTGACTGCAGCGCCAGAACGCAATGCCTAGCGGAGAAAAAAAAGGCAACATATCCACGGGGTGAATGATGGAGAGTGGGGTGAAGCATCCGTCCGATTTTTATTTGTTCTTGCTTCCATCCATCCATGCGTCCGTCTGTGTGACCGTACGTGCGTCCATCCGCCCGGCCGTGCGTGCGTCTGTTCGTGCGTCCGCACGTTCATCCGTGCGTCCGTCCATGCATCCACCCCTGCGTCCGTCCATGCGTCCATCCGTCCGTGCAGCCATCCATGCGTCCGTTCATGCATCTGTCTGTGTGTCCATCCGTCCATCTAGTCAACACTCCAAGTACCACCATTTCGCATCTTTTCATCATATATTCCGCACATAGAAGCACCGTCATCCAGCGGACATTCCAAGGACTAGACGAGAGGTGGCACACGCACACTTTCTTACGGCTTGCGCTTCGTGTCTACTTCCCACCTTTAACCACCTCGAGTTCATGGTATATACCAGTTCACTGTATTTATGGCACTGCGGCCAAACGCTCGCTAAACCTTTCTAAACCAAGGAGGTTACGCCCAGCGAGTATAACGTAGCAACCCCTTCTTGTCTTCTGTGCATTGTTGAACAATAAAAAATTCGAAGCGTGCGCGTTAAATAAAAGCCGAATTCTCCTGTCTCTCATTCACCATTAGCAGCCATTTGCATGTACATTGAGCATTTTATCTTTTATTATTCAACAACGCACAGAAGAAATCTCTCACCGGCAACACCTTGGAGGTCAAAATGTTATACTTGTTACACACTACTACTACGGCTGCGAAGGACGGACGGGTGCCGCTATGAGGAGCTTCGCCCCTAAAACGCAATCATAGGTTGGCGGTCAGTCAAAATGGAACGCGATGCCCCCGTCTCCCTGCCCGCGTGAGTTGGTGGATTGCAGCAAAGATACACGGGGACGTGTGTGCGCCTCTTACACAATGACTCATACCGCCCCTTCCTAAATACGTGCACCCAACATATCATACTAAGCGTCGAATTCGAAGAGCAAAAGCTCTTCAGAAAATAATTGCATGGAGCCAATGACGTGCTCTATGTCGATGCGGCAGAATACCCATCTGTGATGCAAGGTTCTTGTTGCTGATTTGTTTTCCTCCTGGGCTGAGCCTCAGAGAGTTTTGTTAATAAGGACAAAGCCGTTCGGTTTCCAAGAAACACACAAAAAAGTTTAGTTGAAAAGAAAAAAAAAGGCGAAAATTCCTCACAAAACAAAACACTTAATAAACAGTTGACTGGACATGACGAAACACATCTGTAAACACCCAACAAGAACGTTCAAAGTCAGTAACTAAACCTAACGCTCGAAAGGGGCTGAGTGATGAGAGTAGCGCAAGGGTATCGGTGCAGTCTCACCCACAAGTTGGTTTTCGGCGGTGATGAGAAACCGGAACGCCGTGACTCCGGCGTCAGTGCGTGGGCTGGACGAGGACGAGGAAACGCTGGCTGCTGGCGACACGTCAGGGAACTAGGGTCGACCTAGTCAAGCAGCTGGGCGCACAGCTCGGGCCCGGAGCCCGACGGCTGTAGCTCGCCTGCCGGAACCAAAGTCCGCAGGCCCTGGAAAGGAGTTCAGGACCGGATGGCCACGGTCCTTTGGAACGGGAACCCGACAGCAGGAGGCCCCGGCCGGTTGAAGTCCTGTAGGCTCGGGTCCGGAACCCAACGGCTCATCTTCAGCGCCCGGTCCGGTGACGACCTTCCGCTTGCACTGCCTGCCTCGAACTACTAGCTCTCTTGCCCTTCAGGATTGGCTTCCTCTGGGGCACACTTGTCTCGTCCCGATTGGCCTTTCAAAACTCCGTGGTGATCAGCCATTGGCCCTTGTTTGCTTTATGGTCTTGGATGCTTGCGCTCCACGCTCTCACGTGTACCGGTCCTCGGCGTCGTCGTTGTTCAGGCGACCCAGCACGTGCACTCGGTCATCCTTTAATTTCGCGCATTTTTCAATCATTCACAATTACGCGCACCAGTCGCATCACCATCGCATCACAATGGCCCCCTTTCGAAGAAGTTTTTCCGGTTGAAAAACTGTCGTTCGATGCGCACCACACAAGCTATCACAACACAACCTATGGCACCACACTGCTTCTTCGTTGACATGTCTCACGTCGAAACACCGAGTCCACAGAACGTAACATTCAACCAACAACAATAAGAAAAGTTTTTGGCAGCAACTAAGAACAGTACAAATACAGTCATTAACTCCAGCAACAGTCCACCACACAAGCATAACCTTGTAATAATAACACACAGAACATATTCATTGCAACCTACTCATGTAGTCGGCTCCAACATTCTCGGATCCCTTTATATGTTCTACGTGAAAGTTGTACTCTTGCAGTACTAAACTCCACCGCAGAACTCTGCTGTTGAGGTGTTTTGCTCGAGATAAGTACTGCAACGGTTGGTGATCTGTTTGAACCGTGAAATATGTCCCATATAAAAATATGTGGAACTTTTCCACTGCCCACACCAACGCGAGACACTCCCGCTCGATTGTTGAGTAGTTCTGTTCTCGAGGCAGTAGCTGACGACTGGCGTATTTTACCGGGTGTAAAACACCGTCGTGCTCTTGCATAAGGACTGCACCGATGCAAGAATCGGAGGCGTCACTGCGGAGTACAAATCCACGTTTGAGATCCGGAGCCTTTAAAATAGGTCCAGACGCCAGAGTTTGCTTTAGTGTTTCGAAAGCTGTCTGCCCTTCAATATTCCAATTGATCTTGTTACTCTCCCTTTTCTTTGTCATCTCTGTCAGAGGCAGTGCCTTCTCAGCGTAGTGAGGGATTAGATCACGATAATATCCTGCCAAGCCAAGAAACGAACGTAGTTGTTTCTTCGTAGTGGGTAATGGGGCTTTGGCGATTTTTATGATCGTGTCCTCTACCGGCTGAATTGTTCCATCTCCCAGTCGATGACCCAGGAACACAATCGACGTCATTCCAATCTCCGATTTCTGGGGCTTAATTTTGAGTCCTGCTTCTCGAATCCTATTCATCAGTTCACTCAGAGTCTGCATGTGTTCCTCCCAGGTTGTCGTAGCGACGAGAACATCATCGATATAATGAACGACGTTCGGGATGCCCTGAAGGAGACGTCTCATTAGCCGGGTAAACACTGCGGACGCTGTTTTGATACCGAATGGCATATAGAGGAAATGGTAGTGTCCCGATTGGGTGGAGAATGCCGTTTTTAGCCGGGATTCTTTGTCCAAGGGCACCTGCCAGTATCCTTTCGTAAGGTCAAACTTGGAGAAGAATTTTCTAGTGCCGATCTCTGTAAACAATACATCCGTTCTCGGAATTGGTTCTGCGTCGGAGACCAACACATCATTGATGCGACGGAAGTCGATGCAAGTACGGTAACTCTTATCGGGCTTCTTCACCAGCACCAATGGCGAGTTGTAAGGTGAGTCGGACCTTTCAATCACTCCGAGTCGCAACATTTCTCCGACTTCTTTCTCAACTACCTCTTTCATTGCGAATGGTAACGGATATTGTGGAGTGTTGATAGGCTCGGACGTTGTCAGTTTAAGACGA
>WOVY01001224.1:0-40896 GCA_013436015.1 Rhipicephalus annulatus
GTCGTCGTTTTTATCGGTGGCCAGTTCATCGCCTATAAAAAATTGTACAGGCAGTGTTATGTGTAACCCGGTGATGTCAAAAAATGGGAAAAAAACACACCGGTTTTCTTTTAAAACGCTTCCTGCGTTCCGAGCCATTTCCATATCATGCCATTGAAAGGTTACAAGCACAATGGTCAACGCTGCTGTTCTCTTTTTTTACTGTATAATATTGTGTATATTGCAGCATAGGAGCCGAGTGCATAACACAAAGTTTAAAGAAATAAATTTGGTGGTTTTCGTATGTTGTGACAATCCTTAAACAATTGCCACTGAATTATGACCGGTTCAGTTACTGCATGGCATTAACTAGGATGTCACTGACTTTAGCAATGTTAGAGGACCAGGTGATCATGTACGTTAAATATTGAGTTCGTCCTCGCCAGAGAGGCACCTTGAAAAGAATGCAGTAAAGCATGGAGTTTTTTTTTTCACATGGACATATCAGATATTAGTGTCATTTATGTAGAATAAATGAAAGCCTGAGCCCCTTTCTGACAGTTCTTCTTTATATTGAACTGGTGCGCCGAAAGAAAGATCGACACCTCACAAAGCCGACCCACAGTGGCATGAATAATGAAGTCCTAGGACAAAGGCAACTACCGATGGCCTCACAGCCATTGCATATCTATCAAGAAAAATTAATGGCGAATCAGCCTGCGTAATGAATACGATAATACTACGCAAAAAAACAACATCACGTGCACACTCCAATACAAGTAATCACATGTTTCTTTACACTCTAGAAAAATGGAAACTACAATCATGCAGGGCCATCATAGCTATGCTGTAATAATGTTTATCCCTTTTGCTGCTGATATATTCGTTAATTATTTCTTTTATTGAACGTATTTTTTATCGAAGTACAACACCACACCAACAGCAAGCTAAACGCTTAGAGGTACTTTTGATTGCTCGTATAATCAAGATTGGTGAAGCACGGACTGGTGTCCCAGTTGGTAATTCATCTTCACTGAAGTGCGCAAAAAAATTAGAACACAAAAACTAAAAAAAGACACATAGACACAGTGCACTTTACAGGTGCCCTTCTGTTGTGCTTTAATTTTTTTTCTTTCACCTCAGTTAGGATAATACATGTTGGCTTTACAGTCTATAACGTAAATATAAAAAGTTACATTGGAAACAAAAAAAACAGTGCTCTAATCAAAAGACTGCAACGTTAATCACGCAACTTATTAAAACGCAATAAAGTAAATAATAATTAAATTAAATAAACAATAATTAAATAAAAATGCGAAAGGTAAAAATGCAGCACTTGAAAAAGCAGGTTATTTCCATCTATACACCTGTGCAGAACGGCTTCATTCAAGTAGGTCATATTAGGCAATGTCTAGCCGAAACAGCCTATTCGAAGTGACCGATTTCATGACGTTGGCGAGTAGGTTTTGTCATAAGTGGTCTCATGTTACAACATCTTCGAGCGGTACTGTTTGACAAATCAGAAAGAAACTGAAAAAAATTCTTTTGACGCGCTGCAAGCGTTGCAATAATGTTTGCCCTCATTAGATCAGTCGGCTGTTTGAGCGTAAAAAAATTATTAGGAGCGAATGGTATAGCCATCCTTCAAACCAGTCTTTGAATTCTCGCAAGTTTTGTTATGTTACATACCCTGCAAGGTTTGCAACACTGCTGGCCCACTCGAGATTCAATCGAATTTGGTAGGAAACAGAGGAAGTCGAAATACAATTCTCTTTATTCATTGTACACTTTTCTTTAGCTTTGAATAATAAATCATTTACAAAAATGCTTCTGGTCATGTTCAATGTTACTTTCGTAATGCTATCAAAAAGAAACTGCCATCGGGAAACTCTCGTTTGCAAGTATAACACGGAAAAAATTCTTACTTGTGCCACTCATTACCGTGATGATCGCAAAGCCGAGGAACATAGATACGCAGAAACAAACAGCGATAGATATGCAGTGCAACGACTTCGACGATTCTCTGAAATTGGAAAAATGGAAAACATAAAAAGATCTGGCAGATCCAACGTACAGCGGGAATCGATGAAATAGGAATCACGAATGATGACGGTTGATATTGACACTTGTGCTTGTGTGTACCGACTATCTTTGCCACATGCTGCCTTTGTTGGTGGTGAGTGCTTTCATTATGGGAGATGCTTATTTCTTAGATGAGCCGAGCGCACGAGAATAAGTACTGCACAGGCGCCAATGTCGAACCAAGTGGGCGAGGAGAGTGCACTAGAGTTGTATTATTTTGGAGAAAGAATAGAATCTGGGCAGTTGTTACGAGGCGATGTTCTCTTTCCGCTGGCTATCCGCGGCCGTGTGATTTCCGAGAAGCTGCTTCGGTGCTACTTTATATCCTACAGGGTCACTAGACCGCTAGGTTCTCTTGTCTACGAGGTTGTTCTTGACGGAACGGCACAACTTCAAGGACGTCGTGTGCGTTCAGAAGCAGTTCATGTCGTGCGCCTCAAGACGTTCTACGACCATTAGCAGCCAGAGGTGAATTACCCGTGAATTGTAAAGCCTAGCCCCACCCCCCCCCCCTGCTGGCCGAAAAAAAATTTCTTAGAAACAATTCTGTGGTGATCACTATTCCTCAGCATGGGCTTTAATTTGCGAAAAGCGTGAGGCGTTGGCACATAACCCAGGCAAGGCTTAGTAATTCCAATTTTGAATGCTGCTCGTAATAATGTAAGACGCTAGAGTCTGAGCTGGGAGCATTAAGCGTGCAATGCGTGTGAAGGCCACCAATTTCACCAATAAATCATCATAGAAAGTAATTGTTATGTATGAAAATGCCGTATGTTGGGCGGCCGATTTGAGACGAACTGAAACAGGTTCAATAAACTGGAGTGGATAACATACCAAACCAAAAGGACCAAAAGCTCTAATTTAATTCTCCCAAACATGTAGTTTCGCAGCATCTTTTACAGTGGAAGCTGTTGTGAGATCGTGACAAGGATCGCGTGTGCCGTATTTGTCCACCGTCCCCGCTGGTGTCTGTAATCACTATTGCGCGAAATAAGGAAAACAACTTAGAATATATAAACACCAAGGACACAGTGGAATTAGAATCCGGGTTCCCTGCGTACCAGCCTAGTGTTCTAACACAGAGACAAGACTGCGCTTGAAAGTCCGTCACAAGCTGACTTGAGGTAGGCTTGTGTTCAGCAAAGGAATCACGTTATTGTAATAAATCATTTTAGAAAAACTAAGATACAACGTGGCGTCACACAATGCGAATCACGTAACAAGTGAATCCCTATTATTGAAGATTCAGGCGTAATTCGTCATCGTCGTCAGCAACAGCATCAAACAATTCCAATAAAATTTCTTGCAAGTGCGCAGCGCCTAAAATGGTTATCCGAATAACGAAGGACGACACAGTGAATGCCTGCTCACAACATAAAATAATGTAATGATTTATAGTGTGGT
Organism: Rhipicephalus annulatus; assembly: GCA_013436015.1. Taxonomy (NCBI): domain Eukaryota; kingdom Metazoa; phylum Arthropoda; class Arachnida; order Ixodida; family Ixodidae; genus Rhipicephalus; species Rhipicephalus annulatus. The sequence continues at coordinate 3,466 of WOVY01001224.1, forward strand.
GGGTGCCTTGCAAACTCGCTCGAGCGTTTAACCAAGTAGTGTTTATTTAAGGTTTTGAAAGGTGGCTCTTCCAGCTTTCGATGTGACTGTGCAGCGCGTTCCGCACAGGCCTGGCCGTTTTTCTTTTCCGCAATGAAGGAGTTTCCTTCATGCGAGCGGATAACAGTGTGAACACGAACGCGCCGGGCTTTGCTTAGCGAGCGTTCACACCACTCGCTATCTAAATTTTGGGCGGGAAAGTTCTTTTCCACAAGAAATGACAAACTCCTGTGTGGAAAAATCAACCTCTCGAGTAGTTCTGTGCATTACGACGTTCGATGTATCAGGTGTTGCCATTATTTTTGAAATTGGCATGTTTTAAAAGAGTTTGAAACAAGGTATAGTTTTCATTACCCGATTTCTATATATGAGGGTTTGACAGCATCGCGACACTTAAAAACAGTGTTTGGCCTGTCATAAGTTACCATATGGAAAACTAGGCCACGAAGGATATTCGATTCCTTAGCGTCGAAGAAAGCTAATATTTGTAAGAAGCATACTTACTCAGAAGCATCTGAAACAAAATGTTGTTTCGCAAAATATTGCAGTAGAAGCCGACATAGCTCAAAACTGGCAGCAGCTTTTGTATACTTACATGATGAGCTCATTTGCAACTGGCTTCCTGAATTTGCTGCAAAAAATGCTTGCAATTATTATTATATCTGCAGTGTAGTGGCCAAGCAGCTTTCATATACATGCAACAGCAACACATTTGCATGTACGTTGAGTTTCTCGCAATAGTTCAAACGTGTCCTCGTTAGAATTCGCTCAGTAATAAAGAGAAAGGTGTCAGAGTAACGACCACACAAACATTGTACTCCTCACTTCTAACGGATTTGAAAGCATCATACTCATCAGCTGGAGCTCTTGAGTAAATCAGAGACACTTCTTGCATGAACGAAAAATTGCATGGTCCTTGTGAGGGTTGCGAACTTAGAAACGTGATTGAGACTGTTCATAAACATGTGGCGTTTTAGTCAGTTTATGCTACACACAAATAAATAGTGCTCGTAGCAGCCCGTAGCTCGAACGTGTTCTCTCTTCCTACCCTAAAGAATTTCATCTCAAAAGAATACATCATGCATTTTTGTCACATGGATAGCGAGGGCTCCTTCATAGGAGTATCTTAATGTGTCTTCATATCGAGCACACAACACGCAAGCGGGCAAGCGGATTTCGAAGCCGAAAGGCAGCGAGTGCGCGCGGGTATTCAGACCGAAAACGTCGCCTTCTGGCTTCTTCCAGCTCCGTCACAGGAAGGTGCAACACACCAACCCACGGTGGGCGTGTCGCGATTCTGCGGCACTACGTGGGACTGCGCACGCCTGTCTCGAGCGCTGATTGGCTGCGGCCGAAATGGCCATCTTTTCCGTGCTGAGAAAAAACTGGCAGCATATCCACAGAGTGAATGATGGATAGTGGGGCGAAGCATACGTCGGTCCATTAGTTTTTGCTTGCGTCCATCCATGCAGGCGTCTGTGTGGCCGCCCGTGCATCCATTTGCCCGTCCGTGCGTGAGTCTGTTCGTGCGTACATACGTTCATCTGTGCGTCCGTCCCTGCTTTCGTCCATGCATCCGCTCCTGCGTCCGTCCATGCGTCCATCCGTCCGGGCAGCCATCCATGCGTCCGTCCATGCATCGGTCTGTGTGTCCGTTCGTCCACCTATTCAACACTCCAAGTACCACCATCTCGCATCTTTCCATCATATATTCCTCATTTAGAAGCACCGCCATCCAGCGGACATTCCAAGGACTGAACGAGAGGAGGCACACGCACACTTTCTTACGGCTTGCGCTTCGTGTCTACTTCCCAACTTTATATATAATATATACTAGTTCACTGTATACTAGTTTATATACTAGTTCACTGCATTCATGGTACTGCGGCCCAACACTCGCTAAACCTCTCTAAAACCTAAGAGGTTACGCCCAGCGAGTATAATGTAGCAGCCCTTTCTTGTCTTCTGTGTGTTGTTGAACAATAAAAAATTCGCAGCGTGCGCGTTAACTAAAAGCCAAATTCTCCTGTCTCTCATTCCCCCTTAGCAGCCATTGGCAGGTACATTGAGCACTATCTTTTATTGTTCAACAACGCACAGAAGAAATCTCTCACCGGCACCACCTTGGTGGTCAAAATGTTATACTTGTTAGAAACTACTACAATGGCTACGAGGGACGAATGGGTGCCGCTATAAGGAGCTTCGCCCACAAAAGTTCCAGGCGCCATCCCGAGAAGTGGCTGCGGGTTCACTTTCGTGGCATCGGCTTATGGGGAGATTCCACCTTTGCTTTCCAGATCCACCTCTCCGTTTTGCGGATCCTATTCTATGTGAACGTACCCTAATAAACAGTAACACGTAGTTCAATTATATTCGTGTCCGAGTTGTATTGATGATATCGATAAATGGCTGATACCACTCGTTCACCACCGGACACGGCAAGAGCACTGACACGCAACCCGTGTGTTAATCTGAATATTATTATCAAAGGCTTTACGAGTTGCGAGATGCACTTGTCCTCCTTTGCATTGTTCTTTATGTACCATACTACAGAAAAGAATAGTAAGAATAATCGAAGGCGTTAATTCTCAAACGCATTCAACCCCACTCTTTCACAAACACAAACCATTAACGCTTGAGAAAATCCTAAACAAAAAGAACATCGATGATCATATGCGATAAGTGGAAATCTAAGGCGGTCTTATTTCACGATTCATATTCTCGAAGACGGATTTACAGCCATCGTTCAATGGATAAGATACTACAGCGAAAGGATACAAACAAAATACGGTACACAAAGGGAACAGCATATGGATCCCTGAAATGTGTAATGCACATCCCGCAAATACCACCTTAATGAAAGAGAGTCGCTCCGTTCTTCCGTCTGAAAAAATATACACACATATCTAATAACGCTTCAAAGTTTTTCTTTCTCAGCTACCTACCCGAGATTTCTCATAAAGAACAAACACAGTTAAGAACAGCCGATGGAGAGACGATACCCACGGTGGACAGGATCAGGGCACTGAGCCTGCTTATCGAAGCTTTGCGGTCTTGTATGGAGAGCGCCACGCTCTTGGAGTGAACGGACACAGCAGACGCGGTTGGAACCAACCAAACACAGATTTACTTATTTACATTCACAAACGACGATATCGTCCGCCGAATTATTATAGCATTGATTGTGATGCACACGCTAAACAAATTTACACAATATTACCATAGACTGACCAACGTAACATACTTAAGGCAGCGAACGCTTTACTCCCCACGAGGGCCCTCGGAACCACGGCAAACGGCCCGCAGTGCGGTGCACCGGGGACACGCCGCGAGAGACAGCCGTTCGCGCCAAACGCCACGCGCGAAAGAGACTCGCTCAAACCTCTCGCGCCACCAACAAGGCTTGCCCATAAGGCTTGCCACAAGGGGTCATTGCCAGCGCTACCGATTTAACCCTATTGATAACGATGGTGGTGGTGATAACAAACACTCGCAAGCAGAATGGCACCTACTGATCGAAAGTTGTGAACCCGCACTGCGGCTTAAGCGCGAAACACGTGCGCCAAGCGGCGCAAACAACTTTACAAGGGGTGACTGCACCCCCATAAAGCTAAGGGCTACAACGGATGAACCCTCAGATGATAGGATGCAAATGTAGCTCACAAAAACGGAGGCTCATAAAAAGATAGCAATCAAAACAAGTGGCATGAGGGAGGAAAACAGGATAAAGTTATTGCAGGCATTCGTGATAGGCAGAATGGTAAACGTAGCGCCGTACTTCAAATGACAAGTCGCCGATAAAGATAAAGTTATACTGCCTCATCCACATCATATTCGAACTAGCAATAAAACTACCGATTAGCACAAGCACGGACAATCTGCTACAACTAGGATTGCACAATGCCACCGATGAGCCCCTTGAGGTGCAAGGTACAGAAAAATATGAACGACTCTTTAAGGCACGAGCAAGAAGGCACGTCATAGAACGACTAGGCATAACCTACCAAAGACAACACGGTTTAAAGGTGGATATCCCGAGAGATCAGGGAAACAATAATGATACCCCTCTAGCCAAAAACACATGCACTCCGAACACAGTAAGGCTAGACGAGAGACCAGGAGAAAGGAAACAAAGAAAATACTCGGTATTAAGAAAGACGCAGTTGGTGCGTATTGTCGCGTGCGTGACTATACGCACAATGATACAGCGGAAGCGGTAACCATAGCGATATTACCGATACAGCGGAAGCGGTAACCATAGCGCTCCAAATAGCTCAGAAAAACGCAGCCGTGATTTTATCCCTTACCAACTTTGTCCCTTACGTGCCTACACTACATTCCGTGACTGATTTATCAATGATTGATTGAATAAAGATTGTGGAATAAATATTAAATATTAGATGAGCCCATGCTACCGAATATTTATAATGTAACCATATCTAGGATAAAGCATAGTGAGGAGAGGATTTGAATTGTTCCGTGAGATACCCGCCGAACAACAATTGTAGCGCGTCCCTCAGAGCATCAGTGGCGTAATGAGCCTTGAGGACGAATACTTGGAAGGCAAGTGCTGTTGCTACATAGCACACTAGTCTCGTGAAATTTTGCATTGTTTATGATTAACTGAAGTGTATTGAATTCTTGTCGCTATGTTATCTGAGCAAGCATTCGGGACATGCGTTTCAAAAGTTTTCTCGATGACACCTAACTAAATATTCTTACGAGATTCCTGTATGATAGATTCCTGCACATAAATTCCTGTAAGAACCTGATATATGAAATTTTGCTGACTTAATCTAACCATTGAGCATGAGTTCATTTCTGCTAGAATTGATCGCTTTGTTAAGCTATGTGCTTGTGCGCTGAACTGAGAACGGTTTGTGGCGTGTTCATTTAGCCTTCTATTTTCCGGGTCTAGTTTGCAGAGTAGGGTAATAATGGCGTATATGAAGTAGGCGGTATTCAACAACAAATCTTAACATGGGCTCTGTCGTACAAGCTGGGTACGTGCCACAGAACAAACGCAGGCTCGACCATTGATTGAAGCAGAAGTGAGCGTTAAACTACAACTCTCCTCAGTGAAGTAGACGACGCAAAGTGTGTGAAAGAGAGATATGATGAGAGAGAACGAGACGGGTATCAAGCAAGAGAGAAAGAGAGGGCAAAACGTAAAGTGATAGACGTGAAAAGAAACAGAAATGAAAGAAGGAAGAAAACAGAGATAAACGCAAGAATGGGACAGAACGATGGATAGATAGGCAAAATAGATACAGGAAGACTGAAAGAAACCAAAACACGTGCGAAACATACAAAAAACAACACAGAAAGACAACAAAAAGAAGAAACAAAAATAAGCAAATTTATATATGCGCGAAAACTGAAGAAGTAGACAAAGGTGCAAACAACAAGAAAGTCAAAGGAATATACACACATATGGATAAAGATAAAAAAACAGGCCAGTACATCAAAAATATTCAAAACAGCGAGGAAAAACAACAAATATAGAGAGGATAAGGAAAAAAAACAAGAAAGGCCAATCATTTACGCCAATTTTTCAGGCTTCACAACACTGCTGGAAAGCTGCCGTAATATTCTTTCTGATAGTACTGCAGGCGCAAGAAGAATGGACCAAGAAAGCTGCCCGAACACTTTCGCCGACTGAACTGTTGTGGTATAGGAACGTATGGATTCTTTAGACGTAGTATATGATCTCTCTCTAGCTAAGTAAAAATGAAACCACATACATTAACGCAATCTTTCCTAAAATAGACTACAATGTATATCTGTAGTCAGAAAGACACATGTATGCCAAATATTCTGCTCATTCGAGACGCCATAGCATGTACCCACTAAACAGTTGCTACATAAAATGAAGTGAAATTTGGTGGCGTACTAACCCACAGTTGACTGCACTGCCGACGAGTAGCCGAAGTTGCTCTCTTCTATGGCGGAGTCGTATCCACTCTGGAATGCTGACTCGTCACCTGTAAGAAAGAAAAAGGAAATGAATTGCTGATCGTACCCTCCGCGTTTAATGTAGGCATCGATATGGGCAAACAGTCACAGGTGTGGTCATGGTTCGTGGAAGCTGAGCGCAAGGATTTCACCTAGCCCTGCCGAATAAATCTTCGTAGCCGAGAAAATTTCAAAAAAGGAGTGCTGCCAGTACTTCTGAAAAAAGGCCTGCATTTACACCCCAGATTTTTTGGCAAAAGTTAACAGTACGTTTTTTTTTGGGGGGGGGGGGATGGAATGCAACACTGCAGGGCCCTGGCCGCTATTGTCAGCATACTCTTAAACGGCCAGTATGCTCCAATTTACGGATGCAGGTCTGCGCTCCGATGGCGGTAATAAACTCCCTCCCCTGCCCCCTTTACATCTTTATTCTACCATTTGCAGGACGCAACGCGACAGTAGTGTGCCGGCTTCAAGAACGTCAGGAACACTGTTTTTCATCTTGGCTGTGCTCGCTGTGCTCGTGACGGTCGAGGTGACCTAGCTTACATGGGCGGTCGCTGTGATGGAAGGACGCCCACTTTACATCTTAATTATGCCCTTTGCATGTTGGTAAACTCAGGTTAATTCTTGACAGACTTGTGTTACCCTGTACCTTTTGCCCCCGCCGCCCCCGTCGCCGCCATGTCGATATTTCTTTTGGTGTCAAGTGCTCTGGCTTTTTCGTACTCTTTTGCCCTGCGTGTACTGTGTCGGTTTTCATGAAAGGGAACACGGGAACGCGTGTCCAGCGTGATCCGGTGGCTGCTAGAACCGCGTTCAAGCGGGAGCGATAGCAACCACAGTCTCTTGTCACGTCCTCTCGGGGTGAGCAAAACAACCAGTCGTTGCTGATATCAAACATCAAGATTTCACCCATCCCCCCCCCCCCCTGCTTCAAGGCGATTACTGTCTCTCGCGTATTTGCCTGGAAGGGAGGGGGTGCACGTCGCAATCTTGCCGCTGCTTCTATATTAGCAGTGAATGGTTGTTTGCCTTGCCGTGAGATGACGCGAAAAGAGACTGTTGTTGCTATCGCTCCCGCTTGAACGCGCTGCTATCAGCCACCGGAGCATGCAGGCCACGCGTTCCCGTGTTCCCTTTCATAAACATTGGCACTGTACACTTTGTGGGCGAATGAAGATACAGTGCAGGTCCTGCAACGACTCCCTTCCGGGAGATGGATGCTGCATGAAGTGCTCCAAATGTGAGTACAGCTACCATCCCAGAGAATGTTCTGGCTGCAGTGAAACCACATATAAAAGTAAAGGCAGGATTGGGCGTAGGACGTGGCAATGTGCGTTATGCAGAGCGCCAAAAGCTAACACAGCGAAAGGACAGGCGATAGATACGGACCTTTCAGTCCCCTTGGCAGTAATAGCTCGCAAGTTAGACGTTCTTACTTGCTTGCCACAGCAGGTCGACGACGTAAAGGCCGCAATCCAACCACTGTTTCAAAAATGCGATGATATTCTGAGTCGTCAAACTGCCCAGGAAAAGAACTAGCTAGGTTGAAGAAGAAAGTAGCCAGCTCGAAAATTATTTGAAGTCAAGCGAAATTCAGCAACTCAGTGCATCTATGAACGACCCTGTATGGAGCAGCTGGAAGCTTAACGTTGAAGTGTATGAAATACCAGTCACAGATAACGAAAATCTCTTCACAAAGCTAAATGAAGTAGCTAATTCAGTGAACTTTTCACAGCTAGCGGCTACAGATATAAAGGCGGTACATAGGTTGCCATCACGTCAAGGCAAAGTACCAGGATTTATCGTTCGATTTCTACAGCTATCGCTGCAAAATAAATGGATCGAAAAATGCGAAGTTCTAGGTAACATTACATTTATGTTTTATTCTGTGAAAACATGACCCTTCAAAATCGGAAATTGCCGCGTGACGTCAAAGAATGGAGAGCTGCAAATGATTATCACTTCTCTCGGCATGAGAATGGTAAAATTATTGTTCGAAAGAATGAGAAGAAACATGCGGTTGCCATCCGATCCACGACTGACCTTAATAAAGTGTTCAGCATTTGAAATTCGATAGCAAACGTTTCTTCTTAGCAGAGTTGTTTTTTATGGATCGAGTAAATTTCTTGCACTTAGATACCTTCACGTGAAGTCATGGTTCAAATCGCTACAGCTCTATACATTTTAACCCAAGATCTGGTAGAAACAAGAGAGCGGAATTTGAACGCTTTGTAGGCGGAACGAAATGTGTTCACGTTTTCAGGAACATGGTTTGCCTCAAAGGACGATGAGCATAGCTTTCCCGGTTATGAACTATTTTACATGAACCGTCGAGATAGACGCTTGGAATGTGTCTCAATGCGGATATCAGATTCATTCAACTCTAAGCTTCTTACGAAATTCTGTTGTACTAATCAGCGCTATGACACTGTCGTAGGTAAATAAATGTAACAATAATATATTTTGTGTTTGCTACTGGCCCCCATCGGGAATATATTTGTTTTTTATCAAATTTAGATTTTTTGTTAGTATTTAACAGTAATGGTTTTCAAATAGTTAATGCAAGCGACCTGAATATAATTATGCTTACCCAGAATTAGCTGAAATGAGAACTAGAATCTCTTAAATATCTATGTCTGTCAGAATGTTATATCTGTCAAAATGTCACATGCAATGATGTGTATAAATAAAAAAGTGCATATGCAGCTTATGACAACTTTATGTAATTACTTAAATAAAAATATTGCGTGTGTTTTTTGATAAAAGCCTTAAAACAGACAAAAAGATGTCGCGAACCGTGGATAGACAAGTGTGCTTCCTAAAGCTTATAGAGAAGAATGACAAGTAAAACAGCCTAATTCTGCAAACTAAATCACCAGAAGCATTCAAATCATTTAAAGAATCCAAGAACTACGTCACAAAACAACTGAGGGATGCTAAAAAGCACTATTATTTTGATCTGTTCAACTCGATTGCAGAGAGCCCTGATAAGCACCCTGATAAAATTTGGAAGACACTCGCTTCGATAACTGGAACTGCACTTGGAACGACTACGACAGTGCTAATAAAAGTAATTGAAGTAAAAAGGGTTGATCTAGCTTAGGGGTTTAATTATTTTTTGTGTCCCTCGGTCAGGCATATGATGACCCCTCGTACATGCACTCATCTAATTATCAGTCATTATTTTTAACGTGGGTTAGAATGCAAGACTGAATTGCTTTATGCTTATTATTAAGTAACATTAGAGCCGCTGATTCATTTCGTATTCAAATAGCGCTGATGAATTTCGTCATAGACTGAAACTGCATCTTTCATGGGGTACACTTTTGATATCTTTGTTTGCCAACAGGCATTTTCCCTCGAAGCATGCGACCTGCAAAGGTCCCAGTAATATTCAAAAATGCGACGAGAATGATGTTTCAAATTACCGCCCTGTATAAGTGCTACCTGTTTTTTTAGAGGTTTATAGATAGTTACATTAGAGCAGTTTTGTTCGTTCACTGACGACTTTGTTATCATAAGTCCTGGACAATTCTGCTTTCTAAAAAAAAACCGTTCAACTGAATTAGCCCTTATAGTCCAAAATGTTTATATTGCGAAATTTGAGGGAAAAGAAATGGTGCTTGATATTTTTCTCGATTTTTAAAAAGGCCTTTGACCTTATAAGTCACAATGTTTTGCTTAAACAACTTGATCACTATAGTGTCTGAGGCGTAGCTGATTCTCTAATTAAATCCTACTTTCAACTGAGATGCAATTCGTAGATATAGCTGAGGACCATTCAGAGTTGAAATCCGTAACAACAGGCGTCCCGTAGGGGAGCATATTCGGTCCGTATCTCTTCATATCGTATATCAATAATGTCATAATTGTTGACCCTTAGGCAAAGTGCATAATTTGTGCAGACAATACAAGCATGTTTTTTAGAGGGTGACTCAGGTTCTGAAATGTCTAATCGAGCCAATAAGGCGCTTTCAAGTATACACAAGTGGGCGACAAGCAATAACCTGAAAATAATGAAGGAAGAACAAAAGCAGTATTGTTTCATCCGCGTAAAAAATAATTTCAATTAAGACCCAATAAATTAAACAATACTGAAAAAGAAGTGCAGCCATCTATCGAACCGCTTTGTGCGTATTTCTCTAAAACTACGCTATAGGATTGCCAAGTGAATTACTTAGTCAGTAAATTATCTAGAGCAATAGGTACTGTGCATCATCATTGCAGTTATCTTCCAACATCCATTAGCAAAACTTTACCCTATTGCAAAAACCAGCGCCACTGGGTACCAGCGTCCAGCGCCAAGTCTGATTATGGGCCCAGTACGGCGCTGGTACCAGCGCCTCGCAGCGCGAAACTGGAGCGCTGGGGCGGCAGTGTCCCAGTACTCTCCGCAAAATGGCTTCACAGGGTCAAAACATGGATGCGCATTCGCCATAAATAAATAAGTATAAAAATAAAATAGCGCGATTTTACAATAAAAATAAAAAAATAAAAATGAAAAAAAAGTAAAACACTGCTTGACGGGATTTCAAATCGCCAACTCCTGATCTCTAACTGAGTACGCTACCCACTACGACACTCTTTTTTTCTTTATTAGCGGTTTTGCACTGGGTACACACATCAAAATAAGTCACTGTAAACAATAACATACACAGCAGAAGCGATGACAAAACAGTCGTGGAACTATTATCCTTGAGGTTCTCCGTGGGTTCAACCGTACAGAACCATTCAGGAACAAAATCGTATTTGAGTATATCAATGTAAGGAGCCATGCTTTCGTGTAAAAGCACGCGCGCCGGACGCCTGTCAGGGTCACAGTGGCAACCGACCATACTTGCCCGCCATAGACAATGGAGGCCAAGCAGCATTATAAGATCAAAAGCCAGTGCCTCCTCTTTTTTCTACTGTTAAAAACCTGATACCCAGTGAATGTAAGCGAAGTTCCTTTTTTAGAGTTCTCTGCAAAACATCCCAGAAGTAAACCCTTTCCCAACAATGCAAAAAAAAAACGTGATATATTGTCTCCAGCATTCGGCAGATCAAACAGTTCAAACCCCATGGCATATAAACTCCTCTATTATCTAAAAAAGTCTTAACCGGTAGCGTTCCGGAGTGTAATTTAAAGAAAAAGCTTTTTGCACTAGGCTGAATTTGCATTTTTTAACACGCTTAATAACATCTTTGCCTTCTCCCCCGCTATTGATTAACCTATACATAGGAACTGGGAAAATCATGTCCCATATGTCTTTATGTAATTTTTTTCGCCCGACCAAAAAAAGGTATTCCTTGGAAAACCAAACTGACAAGAACCCGACACTGTCTGTAACCTCCTTAAATGAACCTTGCGTAGCTCCGGGCATCCTTGCGGTGCTAACCACAAAGTTTAGCAGAACACGACAAAGGCGTAACTGGCATACAGTTCTTAAGAAGGGGTGTTGAACATCTCGGAAGAAAATAAAACGATTAACTAGTTGTCGCACGAATAGATGCGACAGGCTTAGTCCCCCCTGTTTTACTGTTCGGAACAGATTCGTCCTACTACATTTTTCTCAAGTATACCCCCATATAAACACAGCAAATATCCTATGCAGCTTTTGCACATGCACCCGTGAGCAACGCAAAACCTGCATCACATGCCATAAGTTGCTCATTAAAAATATGTTGCATACAGTGGCTCTAGGAAATATTAAGAGACAGTTGCCGTTCCACTGCGCTGTCCTTTCACGCGTTTTTTGTTATTTGTTCAGTCCAGTAGTCATTAGTGACTTTGTAGTGCTGGAAAGGCACGCCTAAATATTTTACTGGAGTATTAAACCAGTGAACGTTAGCATAGGTATCCGAGGTTGATGTCTTGTCTCCGTGCCACAACCCCACACTTTCCCCAATTAAACCGACTTCCTGTAATTTATCTAAAATTTTTAACAACGGCAACTGTCTCTTGTACACTTTCTTTGGTGGTACAACACACTGCATCATCATCAGCGTATGCGAAAACTTTTACTTCGGCGTCAATCTGTCTGAAACCACGGATGGTCTCGTTTTCTATTATGGCCAAGCACAAGCTCTCTATGTACAATGGAAACAATAGTGGACTTGCCGGACAGCCCTGGCGTAGAGAACGTTCCAGCCTAATGGGACACCCCGGGTTCTTGTTAATTATTAGTCGTGTAGTAGAGTTCTTGTATGGCAAAACAATGCCCTCTGTAATCACCGATCCGACGTTGACATGTTCAAGTATGGAGAATAGCACATCTTGCGGGACGCAGTCAAAACCCTTTTCTGAATAAAGCTGGAGGATCGCCACATGAGAATTAAAGGCATCGCAACTCTCAAGGACACATCGCACTGTGTGTGTGTTAATCAATATTGAGCGCCCCTTGATGCCACGCGTTTGGTGCTCCCCAACTATTCCGGGGATTACGGACTGCAATCTACCTGCTAATACTTTCATGAGTATTTTGTAGTCAGTGTTGGTTAGCGAAATGGGCCTATATGATGAAACTAGTTTTAATTTTGCTTTGTCATCCGCCTTAGGTACTAGAGTAGTGTGTGTCTCGGCAAATGAAGGCGGTAATGCTTTGACTGCGTACGATTCCTTGAAGACAGCTTGTAACACTGGTGAAACTTCTGTTTTAAAATCTTTATGTCACATGGCACCGAGACCATCAGGCCCTGGTGAGTTCCCAGCGGCGAGATTATCTATCACTTATTCAATTTCAGAAACGGTTATAGGCCTCTCTAACGCTTCTTTCGTTTCGGGGGATAATTGCGGCATCCGGCTCAAGAAAGTGTAATTGAACTTCGTAACATCTACTTATGCGACTGCGAAGAAAAATTTGTAATACCGAAAGAAAGCTTCAGCGATAGTGCTGTTAGTATTTAGAAGAATTCCATTTTCCTCTATTTCATCGATGTGATTACGACGCGCTCGGGATTTCTCGATTCCAAGAGCGCGCTTGGTAGGAGTCTCCCCCATAGCCCACTCCTCTGCTTTCGCTCGAATAAGGGCTCCTCTGTAGCGTTCCTGCTCTACTGGCTCAATTTGTCGTTTCACCATTCCAATATCTTCCTTATATGCACCGGGCTCCTTGCTTTCTAATGCTATTAATTTGTTAAGCGTTGTTATGAGTTCATTTTCTTTCATTATTTCTTGATTTTTTAAAGTACTAGATCTCGATATGGCTTTAATTTTAACGCTTTGCTTCAAAAGCTCCCATTCGTTGCCAAAATTACAGGCTCCGACCACTTTATTGTTCTTAATTCCCTTGATCACAAAATTATTAAAAATGTCATCGCGAAGTAGTTGAGAGTTAAACTTGCATAAATCCCAACTAAATTTGTTCTCTTTTTGTTTAAGTCCCACGTTACATTGTACAAGACAATGGTCAGAGAAAGAGACAGGTAAGACTGTGTAACTATTGCTTTTAGCTAACGTTTTCTCTGCCATGTATACCAAGACGTGCGTGACTGGTTCCCTGAAGATGCGTAAATCGAACTTCGCGACTTGCTTCGAGGCACTCCGCAACATCATCCAGGTCAGATTCATTCAGCAAGTCATAAGGCACTCCAACACTTCTGTCTCACACATGGATGGTAATAATTCTATCCTTCGCGCTCAATACAAAATTGAAATCCCCCAACCAAACAAGCTGTTTTGGTGCCCGTAAATGTTGCTTAATTAACGAAAGGAAACGTTTCTCAGGCGGCCTCTACGTTCGGCGCATAGACACAAATGACGCGCCATTCTATTTCACTAGTACTAAAATCAGATGTCACTCTTCTACTAAAGTCACAAGAAAAGTGACTTTCAACAATCAATCCCGGAATCTTTTTAACAAAAAGCACACAACCGGCCAAAGTCCCATTTGCGTGACTCATTATGTCGTAATATTTAGACGTAAACCGCAGCATCATGCTTCGGGTCTCCTCTTCACCTTCCTCTTTTGTCTCCTGCATGGCGAACACGTCAGTATGTTGGTCAATTAACAAGCGATACACTTGAGCCTGCTTTTTCCTGGAGGCCGAACCTCGGGCATTCAAGGTTGCAAAGCTCAGTGCCCAGTTACTAGCCATCGTTACTCACTAAAAAAAGAGGGGGTGGGCCCGTAGCATGGTGCTTACCGTGTACGTCTAGCTCCCTGCTAGACGTCTCCTGGGCCATCCAGTGGTCTGGCATCAGTTAGCTGCTGGTCCCTTGGCGTGCCAACCGGTCGGTCCACAGGTAGATTGGATCTCGCTCTGAGGCCCGAGTGCCGCCCCGGTGCCGCCTACGCTGGTGGTCCCTCAACTTTGCTCTCGTGAGCAGAGCCCGCAGATTGCTCCAGCGAACGCTTGACCACCGAGCTCGTGTTGATCCCGTGGGTCATTCCGTGCGCTGGCATGTCGCGTCTTGTTGCGGCTTGCGTCGACATGTCCACCAGTTGGCTTTGTGCGTCTTCAGGGGAATGGTCTTGGCTGATGTTCGCCGTAGTCGTGTCTTTCTCCTCGGATTCCGACGCTGTATCGTAATCTTCAGGCAAAACTGTCCCACATTCAACCAGAGAACTAGTCACGTCTCCTGCCTCTTTAGCCGCGTCTTCTGCCTCAGCGGCGTCCATTGTGTGCTCTTCGATCCCATCGCACGTCTGCGCTCATAACTGCTACGTATGACCGGACGCACGGAGCGTCTCGATGTCCCAATCGCCGACAAATTGAACACCGTGGCACCCTGCAGTGCCGCCGTACACGACCAGTCCCTTTGAACCGCGAGCATTGCATTGGCCTGCCCGGCGCCACAACTAGGTCTTATTCCCCTGCAACGCGCACTTGGTGCGGAAGCTCCTCCACTGTAACTTCACTTTTTAACTTTAGTAGCACAGTTCTCGTCGTCGACGCTTTGTCGCGGACGCCGTCGACTCTCCAGCACTCTCGATTCACTTCAACAACAATTCCGAAGGCCGCGAAAGCCGTCCGCACATCCTCATCGGCGACTCCGTAATGCAGCCGCAGTTTTATCTTCCGGTCCTGGGGAACAACGATGAGAAACCGGTGTCCCTTCACCTGAAGTTCCTTGAAGGCCAGCAGTTTCTTCGTCGCGTCTTCTCTGTTCAGTGTAACCACCCAGACGTGATTAATCTGGTACGCTCCGATTGCTATGACGTCCGTTAGCACTCCAGTGGGGCCCAACGCGTCTCCGAAGTCTTCAACCCTGTAGTGTCTCGCTCGAAAGTCGCCATGCAAAAAATTGCCCGCAGCTTCCCTCGGGGGAACACTGAGGAGGATGCGGAGCATATAATTGGTTAACGGGGTGTTAAAGTGCGACTTACTTGGGTCGATGGCTAAATTGGTTAACGTGGTTGTGAAATGGGGTGTTAAATTGCGACTTACTTGGGTCGATGGCTAAATTGCTTAACGTGGTTGTAGGAGGGGGTGTTAAATGAGTGAACACGTACACACGTATGCGAAAGGGCGGCGCTGGTCGAAGGGACGTCGATCATTGTGTTTGTGGATTCGTTGGAATTTATTTCACCGCGACCTTGGACGTCGACGCGCCGTACAAACCAACCGACGAGCGGCAACTGAGCGAGCGAGCGCCGACCTTGAGTATATATACAGCGCGACGGCGCATGCGCTGTCAGCTGTCCAATGTTCTCGAAGGAGAAGCGCGCGCGGCACAGATGGTGGGCGACGGCGCGACGGCGCATGCGCGCGCGTCAGCTGTCGAATGTTCAAGAAGCGGTGCGGACGGCGCGAACGGCGCACTACAAGGCGCGAGTATAAGATGCTTCCGCATCTAAAACACAGTATTTAAGGCAACGCGTCTTGTTGGCAGATAAGGCAGAATCACTTGGTACTCTTCAGTTGACCTGTTACCACGGCCCTCAAGGGCCGCTGAAGCTGCTCCGAAAAAGCCCTGCATCCTGCGTCCGTTCACTGCATCCTGCATCGGTTCACTGCACCCTGCATCCTGCGTCCGTTCAAAAATTTCCAGTGGCCTCCACTACGGCGTTTCTCAAAGTCATATGGAGATTTTAGGGTGTTAACCTTCAAGAATTGTCATTAGCTTTGATGTATTGAAAAGAGTTCACATTTAGGTCAATCAGTCATCAACTTCGTCTACATAGCAAAAAGCGTCGGCACTGAATAAATCTATAACACAGACTGCGAGTGCTATAGTATGTCGAAGGAAGCTACGCAGAAGCAAAAACTTGAGTCATGATTTTAGGGCGCAGTCATTCGGCCAAAATGCTACCTTTGAATTATTCAGTTGAAATTCAAAGAGATAAAACAATTGGGTAACTTTTTTGATAAATATTTTTTTCGCCACAATTTATTAACCTAATTTTTCTTGTTGTAGGCCTCTGTGCTCGGATTTTGGTGCACGTTAAAGAATCCCAGGTGGTTCAATTTTCCGGAGTACTCCGCTCCGCATCTCTCATGTTCATATGGTAGTTTTGGGACGTTAAAACCTACTTATCAATCCTTGCTTCTATGCTTCTCTGCTTTGCTTCTTCTTATAAAGACATCACGTGATGGTTACGCTTGCATACACAATCGCGTGTTACAGTAACATCAGATTTAGTGAAAAACAACGGAAAACAGCAATAGAGGTAGCGTGGTGTGAAAGGCCGCCGGTGCCGAAAAATAAAAATAAGAGAAAATGGTAGGTGTCTTGGGGTTCATTATTTAAAATAATGAATCTGAAAGGTCCGACTAAAAGCCGTACAAAAAACTTGGAATGCATTAGACAAATTAGACTACCTCTATATCGCCTAGACGTCATTTACTAATGCACCATCGAAGTAAGGCCCAGATTTTTTTATTGATATGTGAGGCTTAACATCGCAAAACCACCATATGTTTATGAGAGAAGCCGTAGTAGAGGGCACTGGAAATTCCGACCACTTGGGGTTCTTCAACGTGCATCCAAATCTGAACTAACGGGCCTCGGCCTTGAGTTCTTCTTCCATGAGAAGCGATCAGGCTGAAAGTCGAGTTTCAGGTGGGGTGACAAATATATTTACACAATAGCTGCAAGCGCCTTCAAGTAAAAGCTGAAACTGACGAATATGTGCGCTATGTGGGCCGCAAAGTTTGGAAGTCTCCTGAGCTTCGCCTCAAAAGGTGACCGCCATAGCGTAATAAAACCAGGTATGCATGGCCTTTGCAATAGCTTGCACGATTTTGATTTTCTCTGGATACCTCTACCATTCCCTGAGCATATGAACGTCTGTGAGAATGCAAATTGCCCTTTCGTACTAAGTAAATTTTTTTCAAAAGGTACATTTTGTGAAGTGCCACACACTCTTTCCTTATGCGCGTTGGTGAAATACTCGCCTCGCACCTTTAAGGTAACACGCACACTTTCGCAGCCTCACGAAGTGGTCAAGTTGTGGACCTTTCAAGCAGCCACTTGTTTCGAAATTGATATGTTTTCATGCCTATTGTGGCTGTAGGCTTCAACCGTGCCACATTATATGTGTAAAGGACATTGTTAGCACTACATAACAACGAGCTCTGATACTAACACATTAAACGGAAGCTTCGCGAGTGACAGAAACAAGCAGCCACATGAGCGCATGAAGTAGTGCATCACATGAAATGCACCCCTTCCAGTGACCATAGGTGGCGACTGCCCCGGGAAGCTTGTAATGCCACGCAAATCTCGAAGCACATGGCAGGTCGCACCACGTGCGCTTCCGTTAAGCGGCCGTGGCAATATTCTTGTGCTTAATCGCAGTGCTGCGAGTGAGTTTTGACCTCCAATGACATGGGTTGTGGCGGCTCAAGGTCATTGCGAAGTGATGAATGACCTTTGAAAACCTGAGCTAATGGAATATGTCGTGTCGTGCACATCCTCTATATATGAGAGACCAATAGAAACATTCCTTCCTCATGCGTCATTCTAACACCGTTGCCTTTGCTGAGACAGCCACTGAATTTGTCTCATCTCATGAAGCCGTTGTCGGCAGTGACACCTTGTATCGCACCGTAGTTTAACAGGTAAAGAAAAAGCACGCAGAGAGAAAGGCTTGACACATACAGGTGTGATGTGTGCCATGTCTTACTACGTCGGTGGTTTTGGTGCTCTCGTGGTCACTTCCTTAACTTGGCGTGAACCAAAATTAGCATGGGAGAGTAAGATGGTTTTACGAATATGACGCACTGGTCATGACATGAGTAATGCCACAATCCAATCGCGTACATCGTCAAACACTTTGCGCCAGACAGCGGCTCATACCCACGAACGGGTATAAGCCACAGGGGATTGACACTTAGTATCTACCCAAGCATGACGAGAACACACATGGGCAATTTTAACGCGTGAGCGTTCAGCAATACCCGACGTTAGTAGCGTCGACTCGACGAATGCAAAGAATAGATGTCAGGGCCCCAGCTGATATCGAACCCAAACATTCTGCGTGGCAATGAAGCATTTTACCACAAAGCTACATCAGGTCTCGGAACTTCTTTTTAAATAGACGCTAATCTTCTTGAAACGTTAATAGTGGTTTCAGTGCCGCCTCCCCAATTTTATAAAAAATTGCATATGTACTCCTTCGATACAGCCGTCACCTTGGGTTAACGTCAATTGTAGTTATTTGCCATGTGCTGAAGTTGAATTATGTAGCAGTGTCCAGGGCCAGTATCCTCGCGAGCATGCGAACGCTTAACGCCGGCTTCTGGTGTCGCTAATACGCATGTCCCAGTTGGCATCATCACGCAAGTGCAAACAACTGGTTATATAAGCATCTGCAACTCTCCATTATGTCTAAGGGTGCAAGATTTGTACACATATGTCAGCGGCACTCGAGTTCGCACAGCTGAATTCTCCGGCAGCGTCTCATTCTCCGGCAGCGTCTCCTTCTCCGGCAGCGTCTCCGTTCTTGCACGGGAAACGCTGCACTGCGTTAACGTGGACTCCGAGCCCTGAGCGCGTCAACTCGGCGCGGTTGCCCATTGGTTCAACGAACATTCAAAAAACAAAAGTGAGCCTTCGAGCCGAGACCGCATAGCAACGCATTGCCAGAGAGAGGAGAACGAGCCGAGATTCGAGCCGGGACCGCAGAGCTACGCATCGCAGAGCGAGCCGAGACGCGAGTGGCGTCGGACATAGCCGATCGAGCTCCTGCACCGAGTCCAGTTTTCATATACATGTAATCACTGCCGATTCACCTGTAACTTAGCACAATACAGTTTTTCTTAAAATTTGAACCTTGCCTTGACTACCTTCATTCGGACATCGCTGACACATATTAAGCGGCGTTTCATGACGTATACCTCAATAATAAATATCAACATGGTCACCTTCGCATGCTTCGCATAACGTCGATTCCTAGTTACGTGGGATCTGCCAAATTTTTTTTACTTGCTATGTTGGTACACTATGAAATACCAACATGCCAAAATCTACGAAGTATGAAGCTTACGCAATGAGACGCTGCACATATACACCAGAAAAAACAGAAGGCCAAAGATACAGACAGAAACCAGAATACTACAAGGGGTCAGACAGCGCCTACTTGCCAAAAAGGTGGTGGACTGCAAAGCTCCATGAATGCAAAGTGAGAGGAGTACTGGCAGCATGCTTTCTAGCAGGCTAGCAGATTGCACTCACTCATTGCGGTTGAAGCTAAGTTAGTCCCCGTGCTGTGCTCAAGAAACGAAGGTAGACTGCGGCACAGGTCTTCTTCTTCTTCTTCTTCTTCTCCTCTTTGCGTGGGTCATAGCGAATGCAGGGAATCAGCCAAGTGTTAGGTGATTGTTTTTGTCAGTGTTTCTTCGCAATACTTCTAGAATATACTTGGAATAGTTATTACAACAAGCTTAGTTTAGTATATTCGTAAATAAATGTTTAAAATGATGAATAGTTTACTTTTATACTCTTATAGTCTGACTGATAAATTCCTCCACGGCGTTGTAAACATTTCTTCGGCTGTAGTCCGGAGTGGGTGCGCCAAAAGAAAGAACAACTAGTTCGGATATTTCCAGACCAATATTTTGAAGAGGTAGTGCTATAACTCTTCTCCTCAATGACAAGTACCGGCCACAAGATAGAATATAACGACTAATTGTTTCCTCCTCTCTAAATTAGAGACACAGAGCAGACAGCGCTCCACTTGCTCTATGCAGGTAAATGTTGAAGGAGGTAACTCGGCAGCGAAGTTTGATTATAGCCACTTCCAATATTCTCGACCGCGATAACTCGCTGTTCCAGAGATATCTCTTACAAAAATGGACTTTGAGTTTTGATTGACCACAAACCGAGACCTTTTTGACTCAATAGATGGTCAATTAAACGGCATTTTCTGATGAGTGCACTCAACGAAAATTTAATTGAGATGAGGTACGAAATAGTCAATTCACTCTCACTGTTTACATTTTAAATGACATACGTTAAGATATGTTCAATTGAACCGCAGTCACTACAGTTTTAATTGACATGCATTAAGAAACGTTAAATTGAACCGCTGTCACTACACGTTTAATTTACCTAGTACTGATCACTCTCAATGAGGGATAGCTGATGATGGATTTCGACACCTTAAGCTACATCAATATTGGGGGCCCAACGCACAAAACATGTATGCGTGTGTGTGTGTGTGTGTGTGTTGTGCAGTTTTATTGCGGGCATATTTCTGCGAGATGCATTCGTTATTATGGGCCCTGCATCATGCATACAGTTTGTTATGACCGCCATCGGTAGGCGCCATGCTGTCGCTGAAAAGCGTAGCCGGGCCGCGTTCCCACGCCTGGAACCCAGGTTTTCTTGGAACCAGCGTCGAGAGCTGACGGGGGAGCGGCGCTCTTTTAATCCTCAAACAAGTAGCCGACTCGCCGAATGCCTATGCCCGCCAGGTATTGTCCCTGCTAGCCGGCGGATGAGACGTCATGTCACCACGAAGCTGTAAGCCGTTCCAGAGGGGACAACAAAGACAGCGTTTTCCTTTGAAGAAACGGCGACCGCCGCCACAAAGTGCCCTGCTAATTGAGCGGACAGATTGGCGGACCGTTTGATGTCTGCTGTCCGAAGCTTGGGACCCCTCGACCAGCGACATACACGACGAGCAAGAGCCTCTCTGGCGCCACCTTTAAGTGCAGTGATCTTGACTAGAAATTGGATGTTCACGTGCGCCGTGCATGCTTGTACTCCTCACCTGTTGTGTGTGTGTGTGTGTGATTGGTGTTCCACTGAAGAAGGAGGAGCCCGGCAGGGCTTATAACGGCGCCGCAGAGTGCGGGACGTCGCTCTGAACCAAGTAAAGGTTCAACCACCACGTTCGTAGTTTGTGAAGGCTCTGAACTGTGTAGCGGTTCAACCACCACGTTCGTGGTTTGCGAACTCTTAACCTCATGCTGTAAATATTTGTAAATAGTGCCATAAACCTGTTTGTTTTTCGTATCGCCATCTTGTAAGCGGTCGTTTCCTCAACCCGAGGCTACACCACGCTACCACAAGAGACCGGGGTTTGTTTTCGTATCCTCCAGCGACCTTCCTTTCGACCGCAACAACTGGTAGCCGGAGGTGAGATACGACCACAGCACCCCGGGTTCACAACAACTGGTCATCAGCGGGGGGGGGGGGGGATCCCCAGCAACAACTGGTGAACAGCGGTGGGATTGGAAGCTACAAGTGACAACAACAGTCGGCCCAGGAGAAGCAGCTGGCTCGAGACCTGGATCACGTATGGGTGAGTGCTTGGCTTTTCCTTTGAGTGAACCAGGTTATAAAAGAGGGTTAAATTTTAGAACGGGTAGTTAAGTTTGCCGAAAGACTCAGTTTCGCCGTTTCGGGAAGTTATATTTGGAAGTAGCGAGCACTCGGTACGATTATGGACTTACGGGAGCTGCAGAAATCAGACTTGTTGCTGTTGTGTGAGGAATTGGGGATCGATACAAAGGGTTTGGCACGAAAACCCATAATCATTCAAGCAATTAATGATTTGAGGGCTGATGATGAGGAACTAAGTGAAGAATGGGACGTCATCATCGAAAGAAAACTAAGAGCAGCTCAGATGGAGGGAAAGAGTGAAGACGAAAGAGAAGGCCTCAAGCTAAAGTTTTATCAAACAAGACTATGAGTTGAGGATGAGGTTGGGACCCCAACAAGGAGTACTTCTCGAAAATGAGACAGAGTTCGAGATGTCTAGGTACATGCAGCCATATGAGGTATCATGGGATATGGGCCTGTATCTTAGACTCTTTGAACGAAAGTGTAGTCAACTTAAGTGTGAGCGAGACACCTGGTCTCAGAAGCTACGCACGGTTCTGCCCTGCGAGGCAGCAGACGTTGTTGCGCGACTCAGTGAGCAGCACGCGAACAACTATGAAGTTATCAAATCAGAGCTGATCGGAAAATTTGGAACTTCTGTTAGCAAAAAGAAAGAAAGACTCGCACCGGAGTCTGAAAGCGAGGCGCGTCGCAAAGCGCAGGAAGTTGGGGCGCCTCATAAAGCGCGACAGGAACAGATTGCGCCAGAGAAGGGCCCGCATATTCTCGAATGCATCCATGTAAATGATGTAGAGAACGAGGCCGTGGCCGGTCTGGAGGTGGGGACGATGTCGAAAGACGCTCCTTGCGTGGGTGAAGAGGGTGCCAGCAGCCCTAATGGGCCCAGTAAGAAGCTGGAAACCTTCTTCGTGCCTCAGGGGGACCTTTCGACATTGTCAAATGTAGGCATGTTTAGCGCAGTGGCTGATGAGAGCAAGAACGCCACGCTTCAGCAGTGCAGCGATAATACCGAGCTGGTTTGCAAACATCGCAGAAAAAGGAAGAAGCGGAAGCGTTTGTCACTGCGCAAGCCTAGGACAGGCCCCACTCAGTCACAAGAAAGACGAGAGGGTAGGCCATTAATCCGTTCCAGGAAACATCAATGGTGGTGTTCCGAGAGGTACAAGCGGCGAGCCAGAGGTAGGGGGGGGAAACGAGGTGCGTTACTCCAACGAAAAGCGCGGTTGCGTTCGACGACTTCGGGAAAGCGGCCTTGTCCGAAGGATCAAAGTCGAAAGCGCAGAGTGGCTAAATACCGCGCAGGGGTGAATACAAAGAGAAAATGGCACAGGCTCCCTCCGAGCTACTGGCATCCCTTTCAAATGCCTGAGGGGAACAGGACGAAGTGGAAAATGAGGTGTGACGGCAGTGCACTGCTTAGAGTTTGTGCATTTTGTAGTCTCTGGCGTGCTCGAAAACCGCCGGGACCGCGACCCCATCGTGTGCGATTAAAAGAACCATGAGAAAAGGGGGAACGGTCAGTTCGAGTAACTTTTGCACAGGCGTGTCAAATATTGTTACTCAGTGTTGCATTGGAATTGCATATTTGAGCCTTTTTAATTTTGTAAGTTACGTGATGCGGAGTTATTTTCAAAAGGAAAACCGTTGAACTAAAGGCTGAAAATTGAAGTCAGTTTAATCACGAGTGCGAAAATTTGCGTAAGGTAAAAACCGAGAAAAAGTGTTATTTTCGAGTGTTTTTAAGGTTTAGTGTTATATCGTATGCCTTCACTGTCAAGTGGATTTGGAGTGAACGAGCAATTGAAGGAAGATGTTAACACAGACCAAGTGGTTCGTAAAATGATTAAGTTTGGCGCGACACGGTAGAGTTTCCGTTGCGCGCATTGAGAATCTTATTGCACGGTTTTGGCATAAAACCTATGCAATTGCTTTTTAGGTGTTTTTACCTAGAATTACTTTTGTGTCGGACGCGTTGTGTTACAACGCAACGTTTGAAAGAATTTAGACAAACTGTGATGGATTAAGCGCTTTGGTTAGTAGTGCCGTGCATTTTGCAGCGCTGTGTGAATAAGGTTGATTGAAAATGCTCAGAAGAACTCAGTGGTTTTTTCAATCAAATGCGTTAGCAAAGGCAGGTAACTAACTGAACAAACCTGCTAGAAGGCAGTGTTTGTTACATTTTTTGTCATTGTCTTTTTTGAAGAATGATTGATCTAGTGATCATGAGCAGATTATCAAGCTTTCCCTAAACGTTGAGGTAGACCGTTAGGTCACAGTGTAGTTTAAGGTTTTGGGAGGCTGGTGAGCTTTATGTCTCAGTGGTAGACAATTATGGGCGGCCGTAAACAAAGACGGACGTTCGGACAAAATTAGCGCTCACTGAATCCGAGTTCCTGACTGATGCTCTCAGCGGGACAGAACCGATGAAAGTAGTCAGTGATTAAAAGGAGGAGGCAGCCTTCTTAAGTGAAGAGGCGATACTGATCGTCATCCGGTTTAGAAAGCTTCTGTTGACTACCGAGAATTAACGGTTCGGTGTTAGGTAAGAGATCGAGGCCTAGGTGCCGTTTCTATGTCAGGACGACAGTGGTAACAAGCAAAGCTGTGCTTTGCTTGAGCAAGAATTTAGGCTCTCGTGAGATAACATACTGCGCTTCAGGAAATGAATGCACTTGCCTTGTGTAGGCTATTGATCAGTTGCAGCGTTATCTCGGAGGTGCTAAATTTAAAGTACATACAGACCATTGTCCCCTTGGCTGCAAACCGTGACATCAAAGAACAGTCTCCTTGTGAGGCAGAGCTTGATTCATCGAAAATATAATTTTGGCATCAGGTAAAAAAAAGGGCAAATTGAATGGAAACGCTGACGCGCTCAGCCGCTCTTTCTAAACCATTCTGGAGTGCTCTTGGTGTATCAAAATTGATATTTTAGTTTTTTCGTGCATCTTATGTAAATATATAAGGTAGTACGTCTGGTTTCTCAGCTCAAGTGAGTCCTGAGAGTTTAGAGTGTGAGCTTTTTGTTAAAGCTAGTAAAGAAAATTGGTTTGCCATCCCTCTTTTGGCTTGGTTTGTTCGAGGGGGGCCGAGTACTTGCTTGTGCATGTGGTCGAGTTTCAGAAACAGTGTCGAAGATTCGGCAATTACCCGGACCATGCCACAAGCGAAGGCCAGTTTCTGGCATTCAACTACGGACCCTTTCGTTGTCCCTGCGAGCAGCAGTGTTGACCGCTGCCCTCCGTGACTCATCTGGCGAAGGGGAAGCTGTTATGACCGCCATCGGTAGGCGCCATGCTGTCGCTGAAAAGCGTAGCCGGGCCGCGTTCCCACGCCTGGAACCCAGGTTTTCTTGAAACCAGCGTCAAGAGCTGACGGGGGAGCGGCGCTCTTTTAATGCTCAAACAAGTAGCCGACTCGCCGAATGCTTATGCCCGCCAGGTATTGTCCCTGCTAGCCGGCGGATGAGACGTCATGTCACCACGAAGCTGTAAGCCGTTCCAGAGGGGACAACAAAGACAGCGTATTCCTTTGAAGAAACGGCGACCGCCGCCACAAAGTGCCCTGCTAATTGAGCGGACAGATTGGCGGACCGTTTGATGTCTGCTGTCCGAAGCTTGGGACCCCTCGACCAGCGACATACACAATGAGCAAGAGCCTCTCTGGCGCCACCTTTAAGTGCAGTGATCTTGACTCGAAATTGGATGTTCACGTGCGCCGTGCATGCTCGTACTCCTCACCTGTTGTGTGTGTGTGTGTGATTGGTGTTCCACTGAAAGAAGGAGGAGCCCGGCAGGGCTTATAATGACGCCGCAGAGTGCGGGACGTCGCTCTGAACCAAGTAAAGGTTCAACCACCACGTTCGTAGTTTGTGAAGGCTCTGAACTGTGTAGCGGTTCAACCACTACGTTCGTGGTTTACGAACTCTTAACCTCATGCTGTAAATATTTTTAAATAGTGCCATAAACCTGTTTGTTTTTCGTATCCCCATCTTGTAAGCGGTCGTTTCCTCAACCCGAGGCTACACCACGCTACCACAAGAGACCGGGGTTTGTTTTCGTATCCTCCAGCGACCTTCCTTTCGACCGCAACAACTGGTAGCCGGAGGTGAGATACGACTCAGCACCCCGAATCACCACAACTGGTGGCAGCGGTGGGATTCGCAACAAGTTGCAGCACTCTCGGAATCAGCAATGTATTACATAAAACTGTAGGCAAGGAAATGTTTTGAGGTACTAGCAGTCCAACGCACGTGTTTCTGAATCGCGTGCACGGATATTTATCTCATACACACTAGCATGTAGCAGTCAGGAGTGGTAGATGCATTTTCTTCATGGACGCGAAAAAAAAATTGCCCGCAGCTTCCCTCGGGGGAACACTGAGGAGGATGCGGAGCATATAATTGGTTAACGGGGTGTTAAAGTGCGACTTACTTGGGTCGATGGCTAAATTGGTTAACGTGGTTGTGAAATGGGGTGTTAAATTGCGACTTACTTGGGTCGATGGCTAAATTGGTTAACGTGGTTGTAGGAGGGGGTGTTAATTGAGTGAACACGTACACACGTATGCAAAAGGGCGGCGCTGGTCGAAGGGACGTCGATCATTGTGTTTGTGGATTCGTTGGAATTCATTTCACCGCGACCTTGGACGTCGACGCGCCGTACAAACCAACCGACGAGCGGCAACTGAGCGAGCGAGCGCCGACCTTGAGTATATATACAGCGCGACGGCACATGCACTGTCAGCTGTTGAATGTTCTCGAAGCGCGACGGCGCATGCGCGTCCACTGGAGAATCAGGAGAATTGTAGAATGTTCTCGAAGGGGAGAAAGCGCGCGCGGCACAGATTGTGGGTGACGGTGCATGCGCGCGTCAGCTGTCGAATGTTTGAGAAGGGGGAGAAGCGCAACGGCGCATGCGCGCGCGTCAGCTGCCGATGTTCTCGAAGCGCGACGGCGCATGCGCGCGCCTCAGCTGCCGATGTTCTCGAAGCGTGACGGCGCATGCGCGCTACATTACACAGCTAGCGAATGTTCGTGAAGAGGAGAAGCGCACGCGGTGTGTAGAGGAGGAAAGGTGCACAGATGGTGGAGGAGTGAAGCGCGCGCGGTGTGTAGAGGAGGAAGGGATGCACAGATGGTGGAAAAAGGAGGAGGAAGCTTGCGGACGGCGCCGCACTACAAGCCTCGAGTATTAGATGCTCCGCATCTAAAAATTGCCTTCTGGTACTAGCAAAAGTATTGTTCATTCGTTTTTTATAGCGATGCAGCTTCTGTGCATTGAGAGACAGGGCCTTTATAATTATTAAAATCATATTACTTTATTATTATTATAAGTATTTTTTCAATAAAAGTATGGTAAACACACGGAGAAGACGTATCGTGGTAGCAATTCTCCGCGAAAATATTGCATACTCGCCGCGTCTTTCAAAGGTCGGGCCCTTTTTCCCCTGCTGTAGACTCGTATGGGGGTGATCAGTGGGCTACGGAAAGTGCACTCTATTGTTCGAAATCTCGCCACTCTCACCGGGTTTTCTTTTCTTTTTTTTACAAAGTTGAGAGCGGTGGTCGTTGCACGTGCAGGAGGAACCACGGGGAGTTGGCGACCACTGAAGGGGCGAAAAGGCACCTGAGCCTTTTTGCTGTTGAGATCAAGAAAGTAGAACGGGAAAAAAATAATTTGTAGAGTGTTTAACAATGGTTGAAAAAACATGAAACTAAGTTCTCAAACGAGCTTCACAGTATCAGCTGCCAGTTACACCCGTGTGAAGTGAAAGTTTGAAATGGCTGCTTTGCGCTTGTTGTCTATCCCTTCATACAGCACTTCTTTCTTCACAATCGCTCACCGGAGTCACACGAGTGGCTCGTGCTTGTCACTTGATTGTTCTTGCCCTGATTTCGGGGAAAGTGAGTGCCGTAATTTACGCAGAAATCTGCTCAAAAGTGAAGAAGCTATTCCGCTGCATGTGATGCAATTTTTACGGTACACGGACATTTGTTCCGGTGGCACGGCTGTTCATCAGACCCCAACATCGCAACCTTCCAGCGGAAAAATGGACCCCTCGCTTACATGCAAGACTCCAGCGCAGCTTCCTTTCTGCAAACTACAGAAATGGACGCCGTCACCTTCATTGTGATCAACATTCTCTGCAATTGCTGGATCTGCAAACCACGTGCCTCACTTCATGACTTTGAAGGTAAGTTTGTCATTTTTCATTGGATTCATGCGTTCTATTTGTAACTTAGGAAAACAGAAAAAACGTATTGGGTGTAGGATTTTAGAATATTCAACTGCGCATTTATTCGCGTTTACAATATTGAGCCCTCCTCTCCTAGATACTTAACTTTTTAACAAGGCCTTCTCTCTCTTTTTATTTGCATTTTTTACAGGCAGGCCTCACTCAAGTGATTCGGAAACAGGCGCTTCACCAACTAAATGATCCTAGTCGTCTTTATTGTCGTTTTGGTAATAATAAACGAAGACGCTAACAGATCTGTGTTTTGCTTGTAGGTTTGTACAATTTATAGAACACCGTGCATCACTCTGTGCGTGCAGTGTGGTATTATTCATGTGAATTGTGTACTCGTGTCCTAATTCGTGATTATCACCCAGTTTATACCTTGTTTTAGGGACCGAACGTGTTTCCTATTGAAATAACGTGCGCGACAAGAAATTGTCGCTCCGGCGAGTTTTCAATAATCACCCCTAATTTATTTCTAACAACTACTTAAAGCATCAGCTGATAGCAGTCGATTCGGTACCGCTTCTGAAACAAAATAGTCATGTGGCTAATTTTCAAGAAATGTTAGCGTGACTTTTTGAAAATTGCATAACACGCTTGCTTATTGATGATTTTGACAGAACACAGTAAGGGTTGAATATTAACTCCCTAAATTATTTCAATTGACACTCGGTACAGAAAGTCACTAGCTGGTCAATAATTCCTTTTGACTCGCTCAAAAGACGCTCAATTCATCCGCAAAAAATGATATTCAATAGAAACACGGTGGCCAATATCCTTTTTTAATTCAATAGAAAAACTCAATAGACGTTTAATTCAAACACAGTACATCCTATGGAGAAAAGTCAGTTTAGCCTCAAATAAATATATATAAGCATTTTTGTGAGGTATAGGAGGTCTTTATATATTCGAGAAGATCTCAAGACAGTGTCTGCTAAGCATTTTTGAATGTTAGCACGCGAAATCTTTCGATTGTATTGTATACTGTCAGTGGGAAAACTCGAATGGATGGCACCAATATCACTGCATTTGCTAAAGAATCAACGCTTTCGTTCAAAAACAAACCTTTGTGTCCTGGTACCCAATTTAAGTACCGGCAAGATACAGCTGCTATATACCTTCCTCTTGAGGGATAGTGGCAATCTACCTGTCATAATTTGAGAATGCTTGCCAGATGTGCTCAAACCCCATCTTATTCTCTAGTTGCTTCAATCTCGTGGTTCGGCTCCGCCATTATCACCTGCCCTAAGTAGACATAGTCTTTTACAACATGAGAGCGGCTTTGTCCTGCAGTTGATGTAGTCAGGCTGATGATGATGATGATGATGACCCAAAATAAGTGAATACGTTGAAGGCGCACGGGAACTAATATCTTGGAAAGCTTAGTAAAGGATTTTCACAAGATGCGGAGAGAAAAGGATACACAGATAATGGGTCAGTGATAATTGCTAGCACTCTAATTGCAGTGCTTAACTTTTGGAGAGCTAATATTATGACCATATTATAAATATAAAAACTGGGATAAGATCAGCCAGTCGCAAAAAAAAAGTCCTACTCAAGTTCAGAGCAGAATAATCCTATGTCAGCTTTTTCCTCACTTTGCAATGCATCCGTTGCAGTCGCCACGTTCGTTTGCAGATTATTTTAATGCTCTCCTAAACAGTCCATTAGAAATTCCGTGGGGTAATTTTTGCAAAGTTTGGAAAAATATTGCGGTCGACAATGTCTATGAATTTAGGTTGTATCGTCAAAGGATGCACGTCACAAATTTGTACGTTTATGTAATGTTTGTAGAAATAATATTTGTGGGCTTACGGAACCTAGACCAGTGCTCGGAAAAAAATAAATTGGGATTGAAAATGAAAATTATTTGAGTATTATTAGAAAGTAGTTCGTACAAGCGTAAGAAAGCCTGCACCGTAAGTAG
This sequence comes from Rhipicephalus annulatus, assembly GCA_013436015.1. Taxonomy (NCBI): domain Eukaryota; kingdom Metazoa; phylum Arthropoda; class Arachnida; order Ixodida; family Ixodidae; genus Rhipicephalus; species Rhipicephalus annulatus. The sequence continues at coordinate 33,345 of WOVY01001224.1, forward strand.
GTTGACTCCGCTCCAAATGGGTGGTGTCCTCGCTTCCAGGTATAGTACTGCATTCGCCACATATTTTGTAAGGCCTGAACAAAGCCTTAAAGCCTCTCACTCTAATAGGACTAGTGGCCGAAGCTTGTAGGCTAGCGCACCAGAACAATAACGCCGCTGAATTCTAATACCGATATCGTACGTACAATTTGTAAACCATCAAGAAAGCTTTTCTTCTCATACCCGATCTGCGGCTGCCTAGCCTGTGCGATACATCTATTGCCGACGCTCGTTTTGTTGCGATATATTCAATATGAGAATGTCAGTTTACATGTTCATTACACGTTAATAATCACGTGTTCATTATTCGCAACTTTCAGGTACCGTGGCGCCGCTGAGCAGTGGCGGCCGGAAGCTCTGTTGAGAGGATCTAAGTTTTGAACATGCTTCAAACAGGAGGCGCTGCTGCTTGTTTTCACGTGTATGAGGTCATTTTTAAAGGTTGTGACAGGTCTAGACATTATCGTATTCTTTTAGTTTCTCAATTTAAATAGAAAGTAGAAAGAAAAAGAGCCGACTCATTTCACTGCTAGCCTTGATGCTCAAAGCCTATATATACAGCTGTAGGTAAAATAAGTGTCTCGTTGAAGTTAGCGCCCAAAAAGCCATCGTGGCTTAAGAGTTTAAATATAACAGGCAAATAACCAAGGCCCATGAATGTATGCAAAACCGTTTTTCTGCACGAGTACAGTATACTTCGAGGTTTCCAGTTCTCGCGCTTAGGTTTGTCTGCTCGATACGACACAATTTTGCACATTGTTCTCTTCCTAATATGCTAACCAGCATTTATTCAATTATTATGGTATGCTAGCACTCCGATACCTTCTGGAAAACATAAATGCTATTGGGGGCCACTGAAGCGGGAAGAATGACAGTCTTTGCCAAAAGTGAACTCTATGGTGTCGTCTCTGTCAGGGACGGTCATGTCTACAACCGCCATGTTGGATGTATAGTCGCGCCACCGCTACATCTTGAAAGTTCCGAATATTTAGGTGTTATCCGAGGTACTTTAGTGAATCCACTTGCAAGATATTATGCTGCTTGTAAGTAGAGATATTCTCACCGGGTAGTTAACAACAAAACAAGTATATCACACTTATTGGTGTTACACTGGTCTGTATCTGGCAGGGGTGAGATGAAGAATGCGTTGAAGTGCGTGGCACGCGGTGTGACTTCAGATGCTGATTGCACTCAGTTATGGCATATACCCACTGATGCGCATGTAGGAAATGTATGGTCGAAGGAAATGCTGTAAGAACGAGTCATGCTTACCCGACAAAATGGGAACTGCAATAGCGTTTAGCACGAAGACAGCACCAGCATGAAACTGAATGGGATAATAAGTGAAGTTACTGTATTATCATTTCGCCTACATTGTCTTAATATTGCTTGGATAGTCCATGTGCCATTATCAAATAATCCGGGTTGTGAGCGCTTATCCAGCACAATCCCATGCTGGCAAGTTAACCAGTTGAAACTAATGCAGTGCCGCTACACTGGCGACTCGCACAGATAATACTGCCCCAAGATTCAGGTGATTATCAGATCACGTTTGAGGAGCCTAGGTGTCAATCTTGCGAATCTCGACTCACTGGAACACATATTTAGAGATAAAGCCAACACCTTTATTGCCGCCAACCAAAACGCGAGAAGCAGAGTGACTGCTCAACCAAAGTGATTTTTCTTATAGACTACCGTTCAAACGGGTTTCCGTACCACCATACTGGTTGTACGGTTGTACATTGCCATTTGGCCTCTTGAAACCCTTCAGCTTCAAATATTGCTAATGTTTTGTTATAAGAAGGCTGTTTTTACAATATGAGATGCGCATGTAGTGCTAAAAATTGAAATAAAAATTATAATAAAAATTGGCCCCATATCTGCATGGTAATCTGCAAATGTCATCGAAAGACGATTGTATTGCGTGTGGATAGAGTGAACAAAACATTTATTTGGTGTTCTGTGCAAGAAAATAGCTGAATCGTATTCTGGAGGCGCTGCGTTAGAGTGCCTCGAGCGTGCAGCGCAGGCGAACGAACGCATCAAGTGACGTCACACGTGACACATAGGCGCCATCTGGCAGTTCTCTTAGACAACGAAGTGCGCGTCTCTGAGACGAGCGCGCACGCCCGTTTCAGAGGTGATAAGGTGTAGAACGCAAAGCGACGGCTAGGTGCCACCATCATGTCGTCTTAGCAAAGCGTTGGAAACACTCGCCTTTTCGTGCAAGCGTTGTATGGTGAGAGCAGCGTTATAAATGTTACGGTCTTTAGAATTTCCTATGTATGCATTTTCTTGTAAAAGACACACATACAGAATATATAGATGTGGTTATGGTGCCTCAAATATGCTCAATAATAGTTTTTATTGATCATCGTACAGGTATCAACGCTGAAGCTTGAGCAACATTGGTGGGAGCTGCGGATGGAGTCGGCCGTTTAAGGCAGCGGCTGATGCCACTTAGCATACCCACTATCGTAAGGCTGGACAAACAGACAAAAGTATAGACAGACAGGCCAAAGTTTTTACGTCGAAGGTCCCCGAGAAAGACTATCGTCTTTAAAAAACTACTAAGCTCAGACCCGTCAATCACGAGCATCTGGTCACTGAAAGAAGTCGTAAATAAATAAGTATTAGCACTTTGGTTTTGTAAATATTTACTGTTAAATGTGTTTAGATCCGAAAGAATGATTACGCCCCACCGTGGTGATTTAGAGTCTAAGGTACGCTGATTAGAGTCTAAGGTAAGGCTGCTGACCCGAAGGTAGCTGAATTATCCCGACAGTACCGGCTGCATTTTCGTTGAAGGCGACATTGCTGCAAGCCAGTGTTTAGATTTAGAAAGAGACCCATGAGGTAGAAATTTTTGAAGCCCTCTACTACGGCGTCTCTCATAATCATATGATGTTTTTAGGACGTTAAACACCAATATCGATCAATGAAAGCAAAATTTTGTTAAAAAAATGAAATGTTCGATACTGAACGATACTAGATGCTGCCTGCGTGCGTTGAAAGATGACTCATCCGAGAATGGCGGGCGCCTTCAATTTCTTTTATATGTTGCATACATTGTTCCAATGTGTATCTAGGGAGGGTTTTGTTTTGCGCCATGTTAGCCTGCTGTCAGATTTCAGGGGCTTTGCCCCTGAAGATTGAGCTTTAAGGAAGAATATCTGTGTAATACACTCTGTTGCAAGGGCCTTTGGCGATCGTACTTTGCAAGAGGCGAATTCGAGCACTCGTACATGGTTGTCTCTCAAAAGTGGTACATTCACGCGCATTGATGACTGCGGGGCAAGCGTTGGGATACATCAGGCTCGTTGTCTTTGAAGTATGGTTACCATCGCTCCAATGACACTGGCCCGCCAGGGAAGCTGACAAGATGCTTGAAACCATTAGGCGGCACTTAGGTGATTAGCGCCCCAATTACACTGTCACAACACGAACGCCGGCAAAACACCGAAAAGCGTGAAGCGTCACTTCTGTTAAACCCGCACACCCAGGGCAACGGCAAAATACTGAAAACGACCTTTTTCAGCACACTGTACAGGCGCTTGCAAAGTGCACTACGGATTACGCAAAAGCCGTACGGCAAAGCTAACGCTCTGGGGGCAGCTATCGCGGCCAGAGAAGGCGGAAGTGTGGCAACAGACTGAAGTCACGTCAAAAAGTACGCTGCCTCTTTCTCTATATTGGCATATAAATTCCTCGATCTTCGCTTTTCTTTTATACTTTAGGCGGGCCTACTTAATCTTCATCCTTCAATCAGTTGAAAAGTGCCCTGTCGTTGTTTCGAAGGTGGCGATGCCTCATAGCGCAGACCCGAAGCTCGCAACATGCCACGATCCTGGCCGGGTGGCAACTGGCGCGAAATGCGATATTCTGCATTTCGCGCCGACAACGTTGTTCGGACAGCGCTGCGTCTGCCTTTCTTCGTGACGGAGGAATGCAGGGCGCGCTCAAAGGCGCATGCATCAAAACACGCAACGCGGTGCGTCTAGCGATATAGTGGCAGGCATATCAGCGCCTGGCGTGGCACGCCGTCGTGGCACGAACGTGGCACGAACGCGCACCGAGTCACGTCGAAGTGTATTGGTGCCTTGAATGTAACACGTAGTCATGTTCTCATATGACGCGCATCTCATGATTATCATGCTTGCACCAGTCACTTACCTTCGTCATCCGATCACGTGACGGAATACCAAATTCGGCATATGTGAAGCTAGCGAAACGACCTCAAGCGCATCATGAGTGTGGCATGTAGTCATGTTGTTACTTGACACGCGTGTCGTGATTATCACGTTTGCATCCGTCACATACATTCGTGATTCATTCACGTCCACGAATACCCACTATGTTATATGCGAAGCTAGCGAAACGGCCGCGTGTGCATCATCAGTGGGGCATTTAGTCATGTTGTGACACGCATGTCATTATTTCCGCGTTAGGGTCTCTCACTTAGGTTCGCTATAAAGTCATATCCTGCTCTACTAGTTTTTTCAACACGTCATGTGAACGAAACCACCGCAAGATGAGCCACACTATACGTAAATCATGACATTCATGACATACATGTCATAATTGTTATGTTATGACTTGTAACTTACGATCGTCATACAGTAATGTTATGCCACATCAATTTTGGTATCAAAACCACTATTGAAAACTGCGAGGACAGCTAAAAGTCGTAGGCGGGAATATAAATAGATAAATAGATAGATACATAATAGATCGATAGATAGATAGATAGATAGATGATAGATAGATAGATAGATAGATAGATACGCTCAAGGTTGCCGTAGTTCGCCAAGAAATGCTTCGTACTTAAAAGAGAAAAATATTAAAAAGTGAGGTGCAAAGAAAAATGATAAATTTGAGTCAGCTGTTTCCTTGTTGTGCTAATTCTGGCAGAAAGAGTGAGCTGGGTGACGTTTTTTTCATTACATTTGTCATTGTCTTTTCATCTCTTTTATCTTTTTGGATCTCTGGTTCATCTATACCTTCTTTGTTTCTTTTTCTTACTATTTATTTCTCTCTGTGGTTCTGATCACGATAACTTTTCTAGTTTTTTATCCTTATTTCTCTATCTTTCTATGCCATGCCTTCATTTCACCCCCTAACTCCATTTCCCTTCTTTTCTTCGAACCTTCTTTTTAGACTACTATCCATACCCATAATTCCCCTTCGCCTCCCAATGTATTAATGCTCTGCTGGCATGCGTGGATAACCAAGGGCTTACGATAATAGTAGTCAGGTGACGTGTACGCCGGCTCGTTAAGAACTTTTATATGCAAAGTAGCTTTTCCACTAGCCTGCGTAACGCTGCCGCTCCGTCTGGACCGCTCCTCTCATCGCAGTGTTGGAGCGGTGCCAAATAGCTCATGCCTTTCTACGGGTGTGCGGTGACGTCTCTCTCCCTCACTTGCCGCACGCTCACCAAGTGTCAGCTCTATCCGTTCTCCCACTCCACAGCTCGCAATGCTCGAATCCACTCCTCACGTGGGCATCATCTCGCTTGTGCGACCTCTCCCCATCTGTCGGCGACAAGAAGCCGCGAGCCGGCGGGTGCGCGCGCTGGGCGCGCTCCGAGAATCTCGCGGCAGCCTCAAAGTGGACTGCGCATCGCTGCTGGCCGCGCGATCGCGCTGACAGGCAGCACGCCGTCGCGGCATGCTTCCAGCTAGCGCGCGCGTACCCTTCACGGCTGTCACCGGCGTTGCGAGGGTTAGCGAAAAGAAACAGCGAGCCGGTGGGTGCACGCGCTGCGCGCAGCTCGACAACCTCGCGACGCCATCAATGTAGACAGCGCACCACTGCTTGCCCCGCGATCGCACCAACTGGCGGCACGCCTCTCGGCATTTTTCACGAATAGTCTGTGCGTATCCTTTCTCGGCTGTCACGGGCGTTTCGAGAGTTAGCGCAGGTGAACGCGTTAGCGACTGGCCACGTCAACAACGACGAGGCGCAAGCCAGGAAGGCCGAGCGCAGGCATCGTCAGTGGAATGCCAATGCACCGTCGAGGTTCTTCCAGCGCAACCATCTTCAACGCATGCCACCTCCCGTGTCTTTGCGTTTCCAAAGCACGTTTACTGGAGTACACGCGACACCGAGTTTGCTTCAAACCGTTTTTCCAGCAACCGCTTCGACGCCCGTTCCAACCGGGTCAACGCCGTGCGCACCACTGCTGCCTTGCATCCCACCAGGATTTCCTTCGGAGAGATGGTACATAGCCTTCACTTCTACCTCCTCTCCCTGCAACCACAGCAGGGCCTCTAGAACGCCTACCTGAAAACTACAAATTCGAAAGAACGTGGGTGCACTGGATGTGCCAGACACTTGGGCAGCTCGGGCACTGCTGCGCTGTGTGTTCATCGAGCGGCCGTGCCTCGTGTATGCTTAAAGCGTACGCCGATGGCGTCTGTTCGTGGAGCACGCGCTCGCGAAAGTGGACCAACAATATGGCGTTTGCGATACCTTCACAAAAGCTAGTGCGTCATACTGCAGATTCTTAGGACTGCCGAACTTACACGGACAGCAGTGGCGCTGTTATCGAGATGCGTCACCGCTGAGTGCGTCTGCACGCAAACGGTTGGCTATCGCGTTGAGTATATTGTGCTTGTGGTGATGTCTTTTGCCACTGCATGCATGATGGTTTTTGCTACTGCATGACTTCCTTATTTATGCATCACATCATCGTATTTACCGTTACTTTTCATATTTTATTGCTCGATCACTCTTTCGGCGCATCGCCTAGAACAGCATCGTTTAAATGAGCTTTAGCGGAAAGATAAGCACACGCCCATCTATGTGTCCAGGAGCCATGCAGCACCTCAGCTAACGTAGTTTACTATCTGCTATGCACGCGAGGGAAGAGGATCCTGCAGATTGACAAAATTGGCGTTACTTTAGTTTTTTTTAAGAACTTCAGGTAGGGAGCCTTTATGTACGCGCATAGAGTTCATACATATTACCTAGAGTGAAATTTGGTGCTAGTGTCTACGCGGGCTCCGATAGCGCCGCTTGTACCCCAATGGGAATCACAGGAAGTACAAGCTTTAAATTCACTTCGGATTGATTACATTCTTGAGATTCGCGACGCTTCTTTTTCAAGTGTAAAAACAAGTGATATAAAGATTTATTAAATTCAAACTTGCTTCATTTGTTCGAACGGAATTTTTATTGCACAAACTTTCATGACAAAGCGTCAATAAGAACCTGGACTAATTCAATCATCAGTATCAGAAACACTGAACGTTTCGTCATCTGCGACACCAGGTGCATCTGTCCAAGTGGTCTACCCTCAGCGCACCTCTGGTTTTTTTGAAGTCGAATCAGTGGATCATGATGGTGCGTCTATTTAGATTCATCAATTCGCAGTCACTTTAGTACGAGTTTAGGCAAGACGCGCTCATTGAAAACAACGTGAGCTTGCGGTCCCTATACCTCCGACTTACAATAAAGTTTCTCACCAAAACCACTGCCGAAAAACATGCTTGCAGGACACCACGACGTT